>APFE031341723.1:0-29395 GCA_000404065.3 Pinus taeda
AAAAGTATGTCAAACAAAATTAGGTGCCAAACTTGATGCAAAACCTGGAACAAAACTTGGTGCAAAGGATGACACAAAACTTGGCATAAAATTTGGTGCAAAACGTGGTGCAAAACCTATTGCAATACCTGGTGCTAAACTTGGTGTAAGATTTGGTGCAAAACTCGATGCAAATTTTGTGTCAAGTTTTGCACCATATTTGATAAATGGATGCAAATAGCACCAAAAATGGGCTCTAGATGCAAAAAAAGAAGTAAAAAAGGATGCTAATCACAGGATTTGTTGTAGTGTTCAGTTGGAAATGAGGAGAGGAGGGTTACTTAGAAATCGGTCAAAGTCAAGGACTTAAATAATACATTAGACTTACATAATACATGGTAAATAATTCATGGCAAAAATTGTAGTAAATTTATTCATGAATGTTTAAGACCACATCCCAACATAACATATTTTGTATTATATTTCAAACATAAGAAAATACATCCCCGTGATAAATGGAGGCTGTAGCTCCAAGTTAAAAACTCAAAAAAATTATTATTATATTTCAAACATAAGATAGCTCAAAGTGAAAAACACAAAAAACTTACTGTCATTTATGCATCACTAGGTTGCGGAGTAAATGTTTGTAAAACTCTGCAAAACATTTCACACCCCTACCAATATTTCCTTCATGATTTTCTCCTCACTACCTCACTGAATCTGGCTATTTAACTTGCCAATGTTACAAATGGATTTTACATCCATATTTATGTGAACACACATTTGACATTAATGCATGAAAGAGCAAATAATTAATAAGCAACATGGGCGATTTTACATAGTAAATGGTTTTTTGAACTTATAAGTGTTGTGGAGTGTGGGCAACATTTGCGGAGTGAATCCTTGTCTATATTTATTTACAAACTTCATTAAGTGCCTTAACTTCTCTGCTATGTTGTGGAATAGTCAGCGTTTTACTTCTACTGTGACTTCAGTCCTTTCGCATGCAAACAAAATCACAACCATGCAGTATTTCACTGGGAAAGCATGTTGTTTGTGAGTGGGTTTAAGGTGGTGTCTAGGATTAATATTTCCAACATTCCCCCTTAATCACAATTGTCGCCATTAACAATTCCCAAACAATCACTCAGATAATCAAAACTTTCACGTGCTAATCGCTTTGTGAAAATATCAGTGAATTGTTCGTGTGACTTGCAGTGCTGTAACACAATTTCATCATTATTAATCAATTCTTAATAAAATGATGTTTAGCATCAATATGCTTGGTCCTCTTGTGAAAGACAAAATTATTTGATAATGCAATTGCGGATGTGTTGTTGCAGAAAATAGTTGTCGTTCCCTCTTGGTTGTGATGAAGATCCCTCAACAACCTTCTCATCCAAGCTGCATGACATGCTACTGCTATTATGTCGACATATTTGTCTTCTGTTGTTGACAATGAAACTATTGGTTGCTTGGAGGGGCATGAAATGGCTCCGGAACCCAAATGAAAAACATATCCTAACGTGCTCTTTCTTTAATTGACTCTTCCTTCCCAATCACCGTTAGTGTAACCAACCAACTTGAAATCACTTGTTGTGGTCTACAAAACGTCATATTGTTTTGTCCCATTGACATATCTTAGAATCATTTTCTTTGCTTTCCAATGTGTCTCATTGGGTGTCTCCATGAACCTTGACACCAAACTCACTACATACATTATATCCCGCCTAGTGGTAGTCAAATACATCAAGCTTCGTATCATACTTTTGTATAATGTCAAACTGACATTGTTGTTGCAATCTTCTTTTCTCAACCTCAACCCCATGACAATTGGAGTTGGTGCAGACTTGCTATTCGACATCTTAAACCTCTCCAAAATTTCTCCTACATATTTTGTTTAAGAGATAAGAATGTCATTTTCATTTTTCTTTACTTCTATGCTCAAAAAATACCTCAACAACCCCAAGTCACTCATTTCAAATTCATTCTTCAAGACTTGTTTGGAATAAGTGGTGAGGAAATCATCACTGCCCATAAAAATCAAATGATATACATATAAGACAACAATGAGAATCTTACCATCTCTCTCTTTGATGTAGAGAGTAGGTTCACTGTCACATTTGTCAAAACCATTGTCCAACAAGAAAGCATCTATCCTACTATACCATGCACGCGGTGCTTTCTTCAGGCCATAAAAAGCTTTCCTCAACCAATACACTTTGTCTTCTTCCCATTCTACCTCATAACAAGGCAGTTGCAACATACACTTCATCTTTCAACACTCCATTTAAGAACACTGATTTTACATCAATTTGATACATTTTCCATTTATGTTGCGCGACAATCGGCACAACTGTTCATACTGTCTCCGTCTTTGTGACTGGCACAAACATCTCGGAATAATCTATTCCATGCTGCTGGTTGTATCCTTTGAAAACTAGCCTTTCTTTGTGCCTTTCAATCTTTCTGTCGACATTTCTCTTGGTCTTATAGACCCACTTCACTCAATCAACTTCTTTTCCTTGCAGAAAGTTCACTAAATCCCATGTGTCATTCTTTTCTATTGCTTCTATTTATTCCTCCATTGTCGCAACACATTTTTTTCTTTGACTTCATATTCAAAATGGATTGGGTCATCTACATGAAAAAATAATGCAAATAAGGAATTCAGACCAACGTTATTATCAACTTCATCTTGCTCATACATCTCATTTAAATTTTTGAATTTTGGTCTTCTTGTGTTTGCTAAAGATGGGCTTGACATGTCACTTGGTGTTGCGCTTTGTTGTGTGCTTGGAGAAGAACTTGTTTGACTACGCGATGTTGTCTTATTATTTATTAATGGTGTTGTTTGTTGCCTATTTTCCTGCACTTGAATAGGTGTAGAGGGAGTCACTGTTGAGGAATTGTTTGTTGTTGTCAATTCCTCGCTATCTTCATGTGGTATACAAGCTTTGACATTCACTGTCTTCTCTATACTTCCATCCCATGCTTCCTCTTCTATGAATTGCACATCTTTGTTGATTATGACCTTCTTGGTTGATGGATTGCAGAGCTTGTATGCTTTGGATTCTTCACTATATCCAACAAATACGCATTCCTCCCCTTTGTTATCCAACTACTTTCTCAACTCGTCTGAGACATGTGCATATGCCACACAACCAAAAACTTTCATGTGAGTGACACTATGCTTTCTTCCACTCCATGCCTCTTCAGAAACCACATTTTGGATGCTTTTGGTTGGACATCTATTCAAGATATATGCTGCACAAGCGACAACTTCAACCCAATAATCATTTGGCAAATGCTTTGCATTCAACATACTCCTTGCCATCTCCATAATGGTCCTATTCTTCCTTTTCACTACACCATTTGTTTGAGGTGTATACCTTGTTGTAAATTTCTTGTGATTCCATTCTCCCTACAAAATCAAAGGAAATCATTTGAGATGTATTCGTCACCTCTGTCAATCTTGAGGAATTTGATGTAGAATCCGCCTTTCTTCTGAACAAGAGCCTTGTATTGACGAAAGTGCTTAAACACTTCCCTTTCTGTTTAAGGAGATAGACCCATGTATTCCTTGTGTAGTCATCTATGAAGGTCAATAGATAGTGGTTGCCACCAATTGGTGGTGTCTGCAATGGTCCACATAAATCTGAGTGGAAAATATCCAAGGGTGCTTTTTCCCCTACTGACTTTTGTGCTGGAAATGTATTTCTTTGTTGTTTGCCCAAGATAAATCCTTCACATAAGTTGTTTGGTTTTTCTATGAGTGCCAATTCCTTCACCATGCCTTTCCTATGCGGCAAATACAAACCTCCAAAGTGGAGATGTCTGAATCTCAATTTCCATAACCAATTTTCACCTTTGACTTCTGCTTGAAAGTTTACTTGTGTGACAACTACCTCTTTTCTTCTGTCCTCTTGTGAGTTCATTGATAGTTTTGCTTGTACACCTTCTTCCTTCAAATCTGAGCTTATCTTTATGGGAAACATTCAATTTTTTTTCATTTGAACCTTTGCAATCAAATGTCTACTTGGAGGCCTATCCAAAATTATGCACACATCATTTTTGACGAAGACATTGTAGCCCTTTTGCATGAGTTTTCAAATGTTTATGAGGTTATGCTTCAGACCGGGAAAAACGTAAACATTTGCTATGTACTTCTTCTCCCCCTTCTTTGTTATGATATTGGATCTTCCTCCTCCCATGACAAAGGCATTCCTATCAGTCCCTAATGTCACTTCAGATTTCACACTTGCATCTAGATTGGAAAACATTTCTTTGTTCTCTGACATGTGGTTGCTACATCCTGAATCTAGATACCATATATCGCTTTGTTTTTCTTGTGCTACATTACATGTTAAAACATGCTATCATGGTTCTGATTTTCTTTTGTGAAATTTACACTTCGTTTGTTACTAATTCCATATTTCTTCTTTCCACATTCATTTGCATAATGACCATACTTCTTACAGTAATAACATTGGACATGAGATTTATCATACCTCTGACCTTCTTCTTGATTTTGGCTTGGGCATTGACTTGGATTTTGATTTGCACCTCTTCCACTTGAACTTGAAGGGCTGCTTCTTCCAGCTTTGTGTGGGCTTCTTCGTCTTCCTCTTGGATATGATCTTCCTCTGCCTTTACCTTGACCAAATGAAACTTGTGTCTTGAAGACATGCTCCAATGAGGAGGTTGTTGCTCTATTCAGTTTATGTTTATGAGAAACCAGTGATGCATGAAGCGCATCCACTGAGAATTGTGAGAGATCATTTGTATCTTCTATAGCAACAACAATGGCATCAAACCTTGTTGGTAAACTTCTCAAAATTTTCTCAACTATTCTTCTTTATTCAAGTGTCTCACCATGAGACCTGATTTGAGTAATCAACTCAATTACATGTGTAAAAAATAGGTCTACATTCTCATACTCTTTCATACAATTTATTTCAAAATCTCTTCTCAGCATTTGTAGTTTTGTTGTCTTGACTTTTGCCATGCCTTGGTAGGTAGCCTGGAGGGTGTCCCATTCTTGCTTGGACTTTGTTGCTGCTACAACCCTTGGGAAAATACTTTCATGAACTGCTTGGAAAATATAGAACAAGGCTTTTGAATCCTTCTTCCTGTTGTCCCTTAACAAATCCCTTTCTGCTTGAGACAAGGCATTATATGTTGTTGGATTTGGTTCTTCAAAACCATTCTCCACCAAATCCCAAATGTCTTGAGATGAAAATAGGGCTTTCATTGTAATAGCCTAATAATCATAATGTTTTCCATTAAATTGAGGTATATGAGGATTAATCAAGCTTGTGCTTGATGTTTCCATTTCTGAGTGAAAGAAAAATATTTCTACCTGCTCGTAAATTCACTCCAAAGGAAAAAAACAATCTACCCTCAAAACAAATTTCAATTGCTAGTAAAACCAATTTTTTTTACACTAACAATAACCCGCTTTTATATCACGTTAAAAAATTTTACTAGGGAAGAGGAGAGGAGTCTAGCTCAGAAATTGGTTGGGGAAACGTCAACATCAGTTGCAACAAGGATATCGCAACCACACAAGGACTTAAATAGTACACAGGAAGTAACTCATGGAAAAACAGAGTAAAAGCAAAAAAGGCTAGGGTAAATTTACTCATGAATGTTTAAGACCACATAACAACATAAAATGTGAAAACTTATCGTAAAACTGGTTTTCACATGCCCAGCAATATTTCTTCCATGATTTTCTCCTCGCTACCTCACAAACTCTCGCTCTCTAACTTGCCCAATGTTACAAATGAATTTTACATCCATATTTATCTCAACATACAAATTTGACATTAATACATGACAATGCAAATAATTAATACGCAATATGGGCGATTTTACATAGAAAATGGTTTTCTGAACTTGTAGGTGTTGTGGACTATGGGAAACAGTTGCAGAGTTAATGCTTGCCCATATTTATTTACCAACTTCATTAAGTGCCTTAACTTCTCTGCTATGTTGCGGAATTGTGACTTCAGTCCTTTCGCCTGCAAACAAAATTGCAACCATGGAATTGTGACTTCAGCCCTTTCGCCTACAAACAAAATTGCAACCATGGAATTGTGACTTCAGTCCTTTCGCCTGCAAACAAAATTGCAACCATGATTGCAACCATGGAAATGTGACTTCAGTCCTTTTGCCTGCAAACAAAATTGCAACCATGCAGTGGTTGACTGAGCAATCATGGTGTTTGTAAGTGTGTTTAAGGTGGTGGTTGGGATTAATATTTCCAATGGGTGAGAAAGGGTAAAATACTGATTTAATTTCTATTATACAACCAAGTTTAAGTATGCATAATATTTTTCTAACACTTCACAATCATGTAACCACATTTCCCACCAGAAGATTTAGGATAAGAAAGTCATCAATTTGACTTCTTATTATGATTTTATTTATTTATTTTGAATATTGTTTAATCACATGTTTTATTTTATAAACAAAGTATGTTATATACGAATTTAGTGTTTGGATTAACATTATATTTGTTATTTTTTAATTATTTTGAATTTTTTATTAATTAATATATAGATCTAATATTTTTATTTTATTTTTTATTTTTTATATAATACTTTTATTCACTCAAATCCAAACAAAACATATTGAATCACAAATATAAGTATTATGTATACATATAGAATTAACAATTTGAAGAAAAAAATGAGGGATTTCTACATGCATCCATCTACACATACCATTTGAGTTATTCAAAATTCTTTAATAATCAATTTGATTTTGATGTTCAATATGCACATCAACAGGATTGGGGAGTATTGTTTATCATCCACTAAAATCTAAAAAATTATAGTTATACAAGATAGAATGAAATAATAAAGAGATAAAACAATAGTAGAGAAAGAATATCACAATTCCAAAAAAATTCTCTAATAATCAATTTGATATTCATGTTCAATATGCACATCAACACGATTGGGAAGTATTGTTTATGGTCCACTAAAATCTAAAAATTTAATATTCATGTTCAATATGCACATCAACACGATTGGGAAGTATTGTTTATGGTCCACTAAAATCTAAAAATTTATAGTTATACACGATAAAATGAAACAATAAAGAGATGAACAACCAGAGTGTAGAAAGAATATCACAATTCTATTAAAAGAGAAAGGTCAATTTTTATAAGTAAGGTCTTTTTATTAAATTGATTACAAATAATTTCCTTACTAATTTACATGAGGAAAATAATACATAGTTTAAAAACATCAAATAAATTATTAGATGTTGTCTTCCCTGTTATAAATTTCCCCTAAGCGGTACGAATTTCTTGCCTTGCCAATTATCTTTGTTAATAGAGGATATCATTTTTTTTAATAGAGGATATCATGTTTTAGTGTCTGACTTTATTAAAGGCATGGTAATCTATAGCTAGATGCCCTTTGAATTTTTCAATACGGTTCAATGTTAGGCGATGTGCAAGTTGGCATTTTATCTGATTTCCCTCTAAGGAGCGAGGTGATAGGATGGGGCATGGGGTAAAGAAGAACGAAAGAGAAGATGTATTATGGCTTTATATAACTAATAAAATTTAATAAAAAGAAGATTAAAATATAAAAGTGTAGTGTTGTTTTCCATATTGTTTTCGTTAAATGATAGTTTTAAATTTATATATATATTTTGGTTTGTTACTTAGCTTTTGGATTCATATTTTCGACATTAATATAAATTTATATTAATTTTATATTTGTAATTTTAAAAGAATTAAAATAAAAACTTTTTTTTTCTTATAAATTTTCAAAAAAAGTTTTTATAGGTAATATGATTCTTTCACTTGATAAAATATTGTTTATTAATTAATTATCTATATTTATTATAAATTTCTTTATGGTATTTGGATATTTTATGGTTTAATTCATAGAACCCTTTAAAATTAAAAAATATATATTATGTCTTTATATATATATATATATATATTATATATATATTAGAATTAGATTTATTTTAAGCAATAAGGTATTTGTGATTTTATTATTTTTTTTTGCTCTCCACATGGATTAAATATTCATCAAGTTTCAGCCTTGTGACAGTGGTAGAAAAGTTTGAGAAAATGTTTGTAATATATTCGAGATTTGATATCTCTTCACTATTATATCTCAGGTTTAGAAGATCTTAGTACCATTTTTTTGAAAAAAAAAAAATAATTTCACACTTTTATTAATATATTAGTGAAAAGTTAAAATAGTTTATTTCTTATTCACGTTCTCCATTATTAAAATGTTGTATATTCACCTCATAAAAAAATATATCCATACTATATAATAATGATATTGAAAATATATATTTTTTTATAAGCTTGGTGGGACTACATCTTCATCATGTCCAACATATCACCTTGATTGGGATGAGAAATTTAACCAATAACTTCACATAAGGAAGTGTCGTAATAGAGCACCCAATCATAGTCTATCGGACAATAATTTTGAAAATATTATCTATATCTCAAACTTTATCAATACTATCTTTAATTTTGAAAATATATATTTTTTTAAATAAATGTCTATTGAACATCTAAAAAGTTAATGGTTAGATAATATCAATAGTATTATTCATCTCCGCTAAGAGAGAAATCTTAGTTGAGCATTGACCAAGATGTAGTTGTAATATTTATGCCATGATTTTTAACTATTTTTGTAATGAATTTTAGTGGTTAGATCCATGAAAATAGCTCATAAGAACATAAATAAGCTATTTATTTACCATTAGTTACTTCCCACCATAATTTAATCAAGTATTTGCATAAAACAATGAATAGGAACAAGGTGGAAATAAATATACCTCATTGGATGTTTTCTTCAAGGCTTTAACATGTACGAGTAAATGTGTAAATGTGGGAACATAGTAGTGGTGACTATATTAAAAAATATTTAAAAAAATTCATTATTTAGTAAATTTAAAGCAATTAATTATTTTTAACGTTTAAATTGTGTCATGGTTTTCAGAAACATCAAATATATTAAGCAAATAATCTATTTTTTGTCTAGGATAAATAAAATTATTAAATGATGTTTGTGAAAAACTATCATAATTTTTGATAAATAAGGAATACAGAAAAAAAATGATAAATATAATGAAATAAAGAGGAGATTGAATTAGAACACTACAACAATAGAGTAAATGTTGTGAAATCACTGCAACTAAAGTTGAAGAAGGCAGTAAAAATCAATTATGTAAAGTTTTGAGTCTACATAGCAGCAATAGGGGGAGGGAGCTATGCTCCGTCCTATTTTAACATCGTGGTTGACAGAGGAGAATGAATCCAAGGTGGGTTTCAGGCCAATTCTAACAAGATTAGGGATATTACACAAACAAACAACCTGATGGAGTTAATAAAGGATGGAGATTCACTTGGTACCAATTCCAAAGCATTTGTCGGAGGGTCTCCAGAGAAACGTACATTACTATAATGATAGACCGAAATGGATCTTGTAAAACCAATCCCAATAAGAATCCTAGGGTTGTGATTATAGATCAAGAGACCCAAGCTCTCTGAGACCATATAAAAACTTCTGCATTGATCTCTAATTTTATGGGGATCCGGCACAATGAAAAAGTGTTAAGAACCTGGATCCTATATGTTTGGAAATGTTAAGGGGAAGTAGAACTCCCTCTAGGTTCAAAAGGCTTCCTTATGGTTGTGTTTGCTAACATGGAAGACAAAGACAAGGTCTATGAGGGAGGATGATACGTCCTTTCCTCAACAGAGCTGTATGTGTGACACTTGAAGGGAAATTTCATGCCATACAAGGAAACATTTCCCTTTGTTCATGTATGGATAAGGTTATATTCTCTACCTCTAGACTACTAGTTTCCAACAACACTAGAAGCTAACAGGAACTCACTAGGATGATATCTATAGTTATTTGAGGTGACACATTAGGGTAAATACACTACATATGCATGGATTTTTTTCCAGATAGATGTCTCAGGTGTTCTTCTAGACACAGTACCCTATATTTCTAGGATGAATTACGGTCACAGAGTATTGAATGCGAGCAAATATATTTCCACTATAGAAGGTGTCAAGAACATGTACATCTATCTAGAGAATGTTTGCTCAATGTCAAGACATAAGAACCAAGATCTCCTATAGATAAAGACCCTGAAGGTTTCACAAAAGGAGGGGAAAGGGGTAAAACATGAAGGAAAGAAAAATCAAAGCCTTCCTGGGAAAAAAGGAGTCAAAGAACCAATATGATCTTTTTGCTGAGGAAACCTAATAGGAGGTCACAATGATAGGAAAATCACATGAAACAAAGGAACATGCAATAATGATGTGTGATCCTCCAACCCAAGTGAAGGGAGGGGACCTAGGAAACCAAGCTTATTCTCAAGAGCTAGACGAAGATATGAAAATGACGCCAGGCGAATCATGGATGGAATATCAAGATCTAAAAGAGATTGTAGAATGATAAGGATTAGATATGCCACACATGTTAGAACAATGAAATGAGAGAGGAGTGGAAATGATCCACAAGGAACAAATATATTCAGTGCAATACCTATTCCACACATGGGAAGAAACCAGGTGGAGATGAACAAAGAAATATCATGCAAAGTCACATGGATTGGGAGTCAAAATTGTTGAGTGCCAGAAACATTCAGACCCCCAAGCTAACTCATAGAAAAAGAGGAAGGAAATCTAATAGTGGTACTCTCTAGGAGCTGAAAACTTTCTTGATAAACTCAGCTAAGATGAAATCCTAGAACCCCAACTCCCGCATCCCCCCCATTACAATGAAAGTTTTTAGATGGAATATAAGAGGCCTAGATAGCTAAAGAAAACAAATGATTCTTAGAGATAATATGAAAAAGGAAAACCTAGATATAACTTTTGTACAAGAAAAAAAGTGTTTAGCCGAACGTCTGAAAATAACTAATGTGAAATTTTGGGATAGATATGACTATGTAAATATAGAAGCTTGGAATAATAGATGGGGGGTCTTAACCCTGTGGATCTGTTAGAAGATAATTTTCATCTCTTCTAAATCCACTTACTACTCCCTTTCTATGGTTATGAAAAATCAATGGATCTCCAAATCTAATACTCTGCACGAATGTTTAGACTCCCAAAGGATTGATGAGAAGCTCAACTTCATCCAATCTTTATAGGTTCTCTGAAAAAGGAATCCACAATTGAAATGGAAATTGGCAGAGGATCTGAACATGACCGTCCCTGTGGAAGAAAAGAAAGGAGGCACAAGGAACTAAATCTCAACTTAGAGAGGTTCCAAAATTTTATTGACACCACAAAGTTGGTGGACATAGAAGCAACAAATGGGATGTATACCTAGACTAACAAATGAGGGGGAAAATATCTTGTGGCCTCTTGTCCAGATATATTTCTAGTATCGGAGGAAATAATCCTGCAAGGTGTTACTACAAAGGAAAATATTCTATAATTTGGTGGATGAGATCATTGACCTATGCTTCTAGATAATCAAATAACGGGTACACCAACAAACAGATTTTTCAAATTCACATTAGAGGAAATTTCAGCTTAAAAGTGGCCATGAAATTTTCATGTAATTTCCATACCATAATTTGTAAACCAATTAAAATCCTTTAAATTTGACAAAAGGTACTTGTAAATATTTTGGACGGAAAGGAAGAAAAAATACTCCTTTTAATTGTATATTTGGCTGCTATCCTTATAGGTCTAATAAAATTTCAAGTGTAAACACTTGTTGGATGCAGAATTAAATTCTAGATCCAATGAGTACCTTTATGCATACTTCTGAGAAGACCCACATTGATAAAAAAGTAAAGATATATTGAAAAAGAGTGTGCACCACACTTTCTGAATGTATCTTCAATTTTTAACAATGTGAGTCTTCTTAGAAGTGTTCATAATGGGTACTCATTGGAGGTGGAATTTAATTCCAAATCCAATGACTTTTTACACTGGAAATTTAATTAAGCCTATAAGGATATAAGCCGAAAATACAATTTAAAAAAATAGTTTTCTTCTTTTCCCTAAAAAATTGATAACTCTTATTTTATTATTTTAATGATTATTTTAGTATTTTGCCTAAGTGGTTACTTTTAGGGTAAAATTCCCTCTAATTAGGGATCTTGTCGAGATCATCCCCATTTTGTGGAGAAAATGAAACAATGCTAGTAGGATATGGGAGAATTGTGAAGCTCTAAAATGTTTCTAATGTAGCAAAAACTAAAGCAAGTCAAAAGTAAGATCAAAGAGCAGAATATAAATGACCTTAGAAACATATTCCAAACCAAAAGAAGATCAGAAGACATAATTGAGGAGCTTCGAAATCTATTGCTAAAGAAGGATACAATGATGAAAAGAAAGAGTTTGAACTCTCCCTCCAAAGGGAATGGGAAGAGAAATACAAAAAAGAGGAAAAATTATGGAAACAAAAATCTAGGATATTGTGGTTAAGTGGAGGAGAAAGTAAAACTAAATTATTCCAAAAAATAATCATTTCCCATAGGAACCATAACAAAATACTAGAATGAAAAGATAGGGAAGGGAACAGCTTCCACAACCATTAGTAGATAGAACAAATTTTGGTCCAAAACTTCTAGGATATAACAACTGAACCCCAAGGGGATAGATTGGATAATATCCAAAAAAACTTGCATAATTTCCCAAGGATGATCACCAGTGAGTAGAATGCTAAGCTGGTGAGGCCCATATCCTTAGAGGAGGTTGAGAAGTTAGTGTTGGACAACCCAAATAGTAAGGGGCGAGGTCTATATGGTTTTACCATGGTTTTATTTAAATCTCATTGGGATATTATGGGTTATGGTATACACGTAGTAGTGAAAGAATCTCACATATCAACAATTGTGCTTAAAGCCTTGACCACCACACTCATCACTCACATCCTAAAAGAAAAAGAGAAAACTCTCTAGATATGCACCACCCTATTTCTCTCTATAATGTCGTATATAAGATAATCTATGAAGTCATATATAATTAACTAAAATTTTTGTTGTCATTTCCAATCTATAAATAACAAGCGTGTTTTGTGGAGTGGAGACAAATACTAGATAATGTAGTCTCGGGTCATGAAATTATCCACTATGTAAAATCCCATAAAAAAAAAAAGGGATGATCATGCAGTTGGACATAGTGAAAGCCTACGATAAAATGAGTTAGGCATATCTAGAACACAAACTTCAATATTTCAGTTTTAGCCAACATTCGATCATGTTGTTGGTCATTATTCCAATCTTCTCAGTTATGGTCAATGGAGCTCTAGCAAAATCCTTCTCTCCTACAAGAGGTCTAAGGCAGGGAGACCCACTCTCTCATTTTCTCTTTGTTCTCAAAATGGACGGTCTAAGTAGACCTATTAAAGGAGAGGTTGATGTAGGTAGGATTAAAGGGTTTTAATCTCATCCAAAATGTAAACCAACCACCCATCAATATTTCATGGATGATATTATGCTCTATGGATTTCCCACAGTCAAAGAAGCCAAAGCCTATAAATAAATATCAGAGGACTTCACCAAAAATTCAAGTATGGAAGTCAATTGCTCAAAATCAATGATTTTCATTTTTAATACACATATCTTTGTGTAGAAGAATCTAACAAACATTCTAGACTTCTTTATATTATTAGAAACACAATTTTTCACAACCAAAATTTTTTAGACTTCTTTATATTATTAAAAACGCTATTTGTCACAACCAAAAAATTTTAGACTTCACTTTACCATTGTCTAAAAACAATTCATAAGAAGAGATGAAGAATATCACAAAGTAATTAACCAGCCCAATGATTTCAGCCATTTTTCCAAACTGTAGTATATATCCACTTTATGTATGCACTAAAAGAAAAGTTAATTTCAAATTTGTTCTAATTCTTCTTTGATTGATTTTCACTATTGCTAGTTTAAACATTTAAAATTCCCTTTACTAACTTTTGATGGAGAGAGACTATGCAATGTTTTTTCATAGTATCACGAAGCACGTATGAACCCTCTTTTTAAAAATGTCGTACTTGAATACTATTTTGGATGATTTGTATGATACATATGGAATCCTAGATGAATTAAATCTATTCACTGAGGCTGCGAGAAGGTAGGATGCTATTGGAATCATCATTATCTACACTGGCATTATGCATCATGTTGTGTGCATAATTATATTATGTTGTCTCTTCATATGGGACCTCTCCTCGATTAAGAAAACGTTCTAGAGTATATGAAACTCTGCTACAAAGTCTTTTATGACATTTCGCACGAAGTTGTTCGGGGGGCAGAGAAGTTACAGTGGTCTGAATTGCTTATATTTTTCAGAAAAAGTAGTACTAATGAATTTCAGAATTATTTTTATTTGACTTACTGTGGAGGAATGAAACTGATAATTATTTGTTATTTAAAATAGTGCTTCTCTCCAACTACGTTCGTGAACAATCAACCAGACACATATTTATTTTGCATGTAAGTTTGTACTCCCAACCATGAAAAACTCAAATGGAAGATTAGAAGGGTTGTTGGAACAAATGAATACAACAAGCTAAAATGCCCAAATTGAATTGGGCCACATCTATCATGTCAGACTTAAAGTCGTGCCCGGACTGTACATGCTTCCAATGTTTGTGGTTATCAATTTAATAGTACAATTGTATTAGTGATCTTGTGCATGTTCACATCCTTACTCTGCCCTATACACAACATATCTTCAAGCTCGTCCTTCTAGTATTTTAGACCATAAGAGTAGAGCCCCTGCGAATTAATCACTCTAGGTTTCTACTGGATATGGAAGATGTGAGATTGATTCTAGGCATAAACGGTGAGGTTATATACCTCCATAAATTCTATGGGATCTCAGTCACATGTGATTTGAATGGCTTTCGATTTGGTTTTGTTTAAGATTTCATGAATGTTCGATGGGATCTCGGTCACATGTTATTCGAATGGCTTCCGATTTGGTTTTGTTTAAGATTTCATGAATGTTCATATTACTTTCAGAAAGACTCTGTTGTGACCTTTCTGATTTAATTAGAAATTGGTCAAAATGGTGTAGCAAATGTGATATCACACGTTTGAAATACATAATGAATATACACTATCTCGGTAATCAATAGACAAAGTCTCTAAGGGACATTTGTCAATTTGGATTGCTGATTGTATTTTGATAAACAGGAAGATGTTATGGTGCATAATGAGGAAGGAATCAGAGAGAATATAAACCATTCTCCTTATGTATGCACCTTGTTCAGCACATTGCTCTGGACATATTATGGATTGATCAAGGCTGCAAAACTGCTGCTCTCCATAGTTAATGGGGCAAGTGCTTCATATGTCATTTTGTTCTCAATCTATTTTCGTAAGAAATTCAAGGTAAGTCAGGATATTTTCCTAACAGGTTATTGAATTCATTTTCCATTCAAAATATTTATCTTATTTATTAAAACTTGTAATTAGTTGTATTTTAAGGTTGAGCTCATCATCTACCATTATCACTATAATTATTTCATACATCATATTTTCTCTAAAAATTACTCTTATTTCTAAATTGATTTCGTTGCTACCATTGTAATCATTAATCATTATACCTGTCCTTAATGTAGACCCAGTTTAATCCAGATTAAGCTAAACACCTTATAGTATTTTATAACCAAATAAATTACAATTTTTTATATAAAAAAATAATTAAATGATTAATCAAAATTATTATTTATATAATGTATGGAATGTCTGATTGTTATTGTTATGTATATCAAGATTGTTGGGCTGGTGTTGCTTGTGGATATGATAGTTTTCACTACTGTGTTTTAGGTAACTTTTTGGCACTGAATTAACAAATGAGAATAGATGACATTTTATGCACAACTTAGCCTTAGCCATGTAAGTTCTCCTTTATCCATTGCAGTAAATTTATACTTTGGCTCGGAAGAAAACTTTCAAAAATGGTTTTGTTTTTATAATCTTTTGTGCGTTTAGTCTTGGACTTTTTTTTTTCATAAATTTTTCTTTTTCTTTTATATACTGAAAGTTGTATTGGATTAAAATTATTCTATATTATTAGTATAAATTTCTTTTTATCTATTAATTAGATTAAACTAATCTAGATTTGTTCATTATATTTAGACCTAAAATCCTAATGAATACATGCATGACAGCCCCCCCTCCTCACCCTATCCTATGCCTCTTCCATCACTTATTATTTAATCTGTAGTGTCCTATATAAATTATACCCATAATATTACTAGTGTCAGGCAACCTATTCTCTATGGACTTTACCTTTTCTTCCTTTTCAATTGGCCTGCCTAGATTCCCTATAGTTATCTAGTATTTATTAATATAACGATGTAAGCTTGGTTTCATAATGTACCGTTGTGTCAAAGATCAGGAATTAATAGCTACTTCTCACCCTCACATCGATTGAGCCCATTCCAGATCCCGATACAATATCTACAAGGTTATATTATTATATGTATTTTTTTGTACTTATCGCAAAAATTTGCATTTAGTTTATTTGAATAGATATGGATAACCAAGTTTATGGAATGCAGATTATTAACCTAATATGTAGTTCCTCATTTCATTATCAGATCAAAAAACATAGAGAATGATTTTTTTAAACAATGACATGAGTTTTTCAGATTAACATATTTCTAGAATTCTAAAAAAATGATGACATTCCACAAATTGTTAGTGATATTATTTTTGCTTCCATGAATGCTATCAATGCATGTTACTATTATTCATAATATGACATTTAGCAACTTACTAAGTTTGTTAGTGATTTTCTTGTTTCTTCCATAAATCCTATCAGTGCATGTTACTAGCATTCATAATTTGACATTTAGCAACATGTAACCTTCGGATGCCTTAGAGAAAATGATCGAATTGATATTTTCCTCAAAGATATAGTGATCAGAGATCGCTGGTTTGGATGTCTTATGCAACATGTTTGGGTTTGTTATTAGTTCGGATATTTCATATAGATTGCTCTAACCTATAGATCTGGTCAAGGGATATGAAATTAAATGGTTGTTATATATCTTCATGGAGTTAATGGTCCTCCAAATTTGATTCAAAGTTGAGTCAATTTGAAGAAATGAACCTTACAAACCCCTTAAAATCATAAAATATTGTTGAAGCCAAAACAACCTCCACTGGAATAAGAAACTTTCTCTAATGCAAAGGACCTATTTTGAATACGCAAAGTGCCTTTATATTTTCCTTTACATCTAGAGGTTGCTAATGAAATTCAAGATAATTACATGCTTTTTTTTCCTATAATGTGGAAAAACATGCTCTATGTTTCCTAGCTCTAATTAGTAATACCACTACTACAACTTTTCTCTACAATCCTGAAATACAAGCATCAAGAAGAGAAAGTGATGGTTATAGGATTATTGTGCATGCATGCTTTCTCAAGCAACAATGGGTGTGAGATGCCAAATTCTAGAATTTTTTGGATGATTTCCAATTGGAAGTTCTCATGCCTAAAGGGAAAGTTTTATGGCTAGTCACTCCTCCCATTGAATCCTTTCTCCAATGGTTCACGCCACATGGGTCATTCTTCTCCAAATTGTATGAGGGAAATAACTTACTTTGAGTTCAACTCTTTGCCAAATAGATATGGGTACAAGATGTCTAACCGCAATTCCTTGGAGCTCCTTACCCTAAATGGTAAGAAAATTTACAGAGATGCCAATAGGAATGACTCCTCCCTCACCCTACTTGGAAGTTCCATCCTCGAAATGTGGACAACAAGAAAACTGACATCATATCTTAGAATTGTAAAACCCCTACCCGAGTGCCAAGCTGAACACAGTTAAAAAATTATATATAAAGTCATGTCGATGCAGCCTATCATTTTAACCGACTAAGTGTCCATGTTGCTAGCATGGACCTCCCTATGATCAAGATGTTCACAATGCTTTCTAAATCATTGCATCACCCCAAGGCATAATATCACCATAACTAATGATAATGGAAATATGCGTGCAATAATCAAGGCTTATTAATGCCTAGACTAAGTGGTGGCTCCATAAGTGTAGGTCCTTACAAATATTAACCAGCAAACTATATTCCTTGATCCTTTTTTATTAGTTTAGACCACCATATTATTTGCCAATTCATCATCTTTAGAAAAATTGGATGCCTTAGATGCCTTGGATTCCTTGAATCTGTCAGGATGCCATGTCTATGTAGATCTCCTTGGAAACATTTGTAATTATAAAAAATAAATATGGCAGAGAGTTTTCATTCCATAGTGATATAATACTTCAGATGCATTATGAACCATAGAGAAGCATCATAGAGCCACATAGATTTCCAGACTTGTTTGTCATAGTGTCATCAAAATTTCTTGTATTCCAATACCATAAAATAATCGAATGCTAACATATCTTATGTTTCTCTTAATCATGGGTTCATCTCCTCTTGTCCTTATGATATACTTATGGTTCATGCTAATTTAGGGTTTGTTGATGGTTCCATTCCATCCTTCTTAGTGCTCTTGTGATCTTAACAAGATGGAGGTTGGTGATAAGAAAGCACCCCGTAGTGGCTATCTGACAATTAAAATAAACCTAATTGCAGTGCTAGCTGGCGGTACTCCACAAATTAGCTATTAGACTGATTTCTGGGTTAAATTAATTTCTTGAATGTTTTGTATCCCACATCTTAGAACATCATATAAAAGTTGATACTTTATCTGAGAATAGGAAACTTGTTCATTTGTTGGCATTCCATCTATAGCTATAGGTATTAGTATATGGTCGATGTCATCTATTACAACAACCACATTAGAAAATTCAACTACTCAACTAGGTAAGTGAGCAACGGTGGGCTTGAATCCTTAAAAAATTGCTTGTGATATATTTGCATCTATTTTAATTGTTGGTTTTGTGATTGGGCATAGTTATAGCTATTTGTGTGCAGAAAATAGAGTTTGGTGTGGTTGGGATTATTAGAGTGTTGTGCAGTAAACTGAGTTTTGTTTTGTTAGCAGTATTTGAGTGTTGGGCTAAACCTTTACCATAAACATAGTTTGGGAATTTAATTGGCAGCGGTCTAGCCACCACATGCAAAGTAAACCAAGTAGTGAGCAAGTTTGAAGACAAAGAAGATTACATTGTTTATTTCCACAAAATATTTGTGTTGGTAAAATGGGTGGTGGCTAGACTACAATGTTATTTCCAACAAGGATTATATAGTATAATTCCCTTGTTTACAGATTAGTATTTGTATATCTAACCAATTGATTTGAATTTTTGTTGAATAGTTAATGGAAGCTTGATATGTAGCTTTGATATATTGATACTCCCTCTTTGCAGTCTTCACATGGCTTTCCATCAAATCCTACATGAACCTAGAGACTTGACTAATGGAAAAGGAAATATAAAGTTGACTATGATTCAAATAAATGAGACTACCAACCAATTGAGTTCAAAGAATCACAATCCTTAGTCGTCTTAGCTTCTGATCGAAATGGAGTAGAATGAGGCTTACATATAATCCATTTTAAATATCTTTAAGATATCCAAAGCATACTTTGGCTCAGAAATGAAGATAATATCACCCAATTTCATAACTTCGATGCCAAGAAATAAATGCTATAGATCTATGTTAGTCATTTCAAATCTATCTTTCAAGTGTGACTTTAGACTTAAATTGAATCACCATTATTTCCAGTGTTAATAAAATCATCCACATGAATCACAATTAAGAGAACTACATCATTCGCATGTAACCATAAATATTGTGATCTATGATAGGATGCCTCAAACCAAGCTATAGAAAAAAAATAGTAATCTTTTGATTTCATATCCTAGGTGCCTATAATCATTGAGAGGATGCATGTCATGGGGAAACTATGCAGCATAATTCCTGAGATCATCACTTGCTTGAAATATTGTAGGTCAAGGTTGATCTTTCATGGTGGCCAAATAACAATGGTTGAGAACTTCATTGGATCAATGCTTAGTCCATCGTGGTTCACACAAAAATCCAAGATAATCAAGTTTCTTCTACCCAAATGCACACTTCTTCATGTTCACAATTAAATTGTCACGTGTTGTAAACACTTGGTTTATTCATCCTAGGTCCAGCTGAAAAGTAATATGCCTAAGTACACAATTAGATTTGAGTAAATATGTGGTTGTGGAACTTTGTTCATTATATCATGAATGTTGTAAGGCCATAATTGGGAACACTTAATGACATTAGTGCCCATGCAAACAATCCTTGTCACAGCTTGAAGGATGTCTTCCACATATCCTTAAGTAAAATCACTAATCAGTTATAGATCTTAAGTTGCATTTCACACTTTCTGTGCCTCTTTAGACAATGTGTGTGTGATAGGGAGTCAGTGAGTAATAATGCACCAAAAATTTTGATTAGAATGCATATCTCAACCTTTTTAAGCTACATTTCACACTTTTTGTGCCACTTTAGACAACATGTGTGTGATAGGGAGTCAGTGAGTAAAAATGCACCAAAAACTTTGATTAGATTGCATATCTCAATCTTTCTAGCAATTTATTGAGCATAATAAAATTCCCATCAAATCATGGTCTTCCCATTTGTAATTTCATAGTATTAACATCCTTATGTCTATTACTTGTCATCTAAATGTTGTGTGCTAGGACATGTTAGAGACTGTCAGGGAAGCACAAGGGAGAACTAGGTCAAATTAGTGCACGCAAATGAACAAATAAGAGTTTGTGACAGCAAGTGTCAGTGAGAAACATGTGTGCTAAGGGAGTGAGAAGGTATGGTAGGCAGTGCTAAGGCATGCTTGAGGCAAGGGAAACAAGGAAACAAAAGGGATCACTAGTTTCAAATACATGGAAATGAATGAATAAGAGTGTGTGACAAGGAGTGTTAGTGAGTTCTAGGTGTGGTAAGGAGGGAGAGACAAGATATGTTAGGTAGTGCCAAGGAATGCTAGAGCGCCAAGGAAACATACCAAGATGTGCCATGTGCCAGGGTGTGTAATTGTGTGCCGGCGAATGTTAGGGAAAGCCACAAAAGCACAAGGGATAACTAGTTCAAAATGCATGGAAATGAAGAGATTAAAGTGTGTCATAGGGAGTGTCAATGAGTTCCAAGTGTTCTAAGGAGGGAGTGACAGGGCTATATGCTAAGCAATATTAAGGCATGCTGGAGTGCTAGGCAATGTCAGGGAGTGCTAGGGTGGGCTAGGGAGTGAAAAGCATGCCACGAAATGTAGGGGATACTAACACATGCCACATAGGGCTAAGGGATTGTTAGACGTGCCATGCACTATGGCATGTGAAGATGTAAATTGTGTTTCTTAGTTGTTTTATGGCCATGGTTGGACGTGAGCCTTGAATCGGAAACTTGTTAAGTAGGATGAGTTGATATTGGACATGAGTAACCTAAGATGTGTTATAGGTGCTTCTTAGGTTATCAACACATAGTCTAGTTGTAGTATCTATAACTTGGTTAAGTTGTTGTAGTTGTAGTTATAGTCATTGTTTTTGCTTGCCTTTCACCTAGTGTTTAAAGTATGGAGTCTGATTCATCACCATCAGAGAAGAGGAAGTACAACAAGGGGGGGAATATCCTAATGTTTGAGCCCTCTAATTGCAACGAAATCACCTCCTCCACATTTTTCATGAAATTCTTTGAAGATGTCAATTGTTTAGGGTTTTTGTCAAAGAGTGCAGGAAGTAGGTTACCATGAGCATATCATAGCTATATTTTCCCTCACCTTGAAGGAAGAGAAGATCACCGTTGTATGAAATTATTCCATTTTTTTAGTGGATTCCATCTCTCAAGCTACAGGCATACAAAACCATGGTGAAAATTGGTTCAAAGGCATGAACCTACACCTAGAAGAGTAGAAACCCTAGTTGAAATCACAATACAAAGGAGCTCACTCGCATGTTTTCCCATTCAGATACTTGTCGGAGAGATAAGCATCATTGATGAATGTTGTCATGAAGTTCTTCACATGTGAGGGCATATTTTCTAGGCTATATTAAAACCACATAAGACTAGTCATGCACTTTACATCTCCCAAGTCTCTAAATTTGTCCAACTAATTTTATAGGAGCCTAACCAAAATGTCTAAAGGGTGCAATGAAAAGGAAAAGTGCATTATCCTAGCCTCTTTCAGCCTAATAAAGGTTATAGTACTCTATCAATTGAAAGAGAAGAACATGACATGTGACACATTCATTGAGGCGGCCTTGAAAATGCATATAACCACTTCACCAAGCCATCACCAAACAATGTCATTACAACCCATGGAGGTGGGGTCATAAAGAAAACATGATGAGGTTTCCAAGGCACCTATATCAAAACATATCAAAGAGGCAGAAGCCTTGTGTTTTCTCCTCAAATTGAGGAACAAGGATCAACATCACATCATGAGGCTTCTTTGCATGATGAGGAGCCCAATGAGGATGACTTTTACCTAGTTGACTTGGAGGCACATGATGAACATCAAACCCTACGACAAGTCATCAAAGGGAAGGATTCTCATATCATAGAGCTCAAGGACAACTTGAAAGGGACAAATTCATCATTTCATTCCTTCAACAAGAAAGTAGTCAACTTAAGGAAAAACAAATAGTCATGGACAAAGAGAAATTCAAAGACAAGAAAAAAGAGATGAAAGGCAAGGTAGTGGTGGAACATGAGGACACTAAGAAACATGAAGGAAATGTGGCAAGGAATATACCAAGGATAATGGGTCTTAGGAAGGCACTTCAGAAGGAAAGAGAACAAAATCCACCAATGGAAGAATTGACCTTTGAAGAGAGGATTACAATGGAAATAAATGAGGACATGGAGTTTTGGCTTGACAAAGTAAATTTACACCTTAAGAATCTCCTTGACAAGGACAACATGGATAAAAAGTTGTAAAAGAAAATGGCCATCCATTAGTACACAAGGAATCAGGTTTCCAAGGTCAAAATCAAGTAGTTGAAGGAACAACTTAAGGAAACGCTAATCAGCTAAGAGGAGAAGGGTAAGTTATATTTTCTTCCTGATACATCCACGATTGCATAACATACCTCATTAGGCATCAATGGACAAATTTTGGGAGGATTTTGAGAAAATTTTGTGTTTTCATGTAGATGTGCAGACTTGCAAATTTTTGCAATTTTCTGTCTAGGAGCGCAACGAGCTCACGTTGCGCTTCTTCCTCAGGGCTCCAAATGATGGAAAATTAGCATTTTTGGAAATATTATGACCCCCTCTCAAAATTGATTTGCCCACTTTCCTAGTCTAAGGCTCATTTTTTTAGAAATTTGCAAAAAAGAGTCCAAAAATCAACTTTATGCCCCTCTTTATCCATTTCGCTATGCACCTATAGACACCTCAGGAGAATGGTCATATATCAGCCACAAATGGGTCATTTTGAGAGAAATAATACTCTAAAGACATCTCCAACCCCCCATATTTCCATAAAAGGCTTTAGATGTGGATTTAGAATTATAAAAGGCACTCAAAAATGGCCTCCAAAAGCTCACTGCACACTTGGAAATTTCTGAGATTTCTGTAAAATTTTCACTGTGTAATTTTTTGTAATTCCTATTTGACTTTGGTAAAAGTCAAAATGGTGAAGTAGATGAATGTGAGGGGTAAAATTAAATGTAAATAATGGGTGGTTAGTATTTGTAAGATGCTTTGATGTAAATTTGACCTCATTTATGAGAGAGGTTGGAATCAAAGTTAATTGTAGAAGTTGTTTTTAACTTCCCTAGACATTAGGGTTTGTTTAGAACACCAAATGGAACAGTTCCTAGAGTCATGGTCGATTTGACCCTTGACAGTGGGGAGATGTTTTTTTGGTATTTATGTATTAGTTTCTCAAGGATAGAATTGGTTGGATTTCATAGTAGAGAACTATTGTAGGCTGTACTTGGACATTTTCCAGGAATCAAAGGACATAGTTTGCAACTATTATCTAGGAATTCATGTGCAATAAGTTTTTGATGTTAATTTTTTCTATTATAGCTTTATATGAAAGATATTCATCTTCTCTTTCCATTCATCAATTCTTCAATCATTTTCCTTATAGTTTATAAAGAAAATCCTTTGCATGAATCTCTCTTTTGATGGAAAAATACTTATGTGTTACTTTATTTCTTGCTTAATGAATTCATGTTTCATGCTCATTAAGACCTTTTGCTTCTTCTAAACACTACACTACACAAACAAACCCTAATATCCATCACAAAAGTAATGCTACCTTGCTCCTTTATATATTTATTGCTATAACCCTTTGATCCTCTCACCTAGCTACCTGGTATTTCTCCCTTATCCAATAACAAAACCATAAATTTTCCAAAATTGACCCAAGCCTAGATATCTAGCCAAAAATCCTTTACATTCCAGTCATCTCTTGGCTGTGATTTCACAGAGAGAACCCTCTTTGGTTTGGTAGGGCTAGCTACCAAACTAAAATCTTAGTCTATGATTACCTCAGTCAATCTCCTCATCATCCTGGAACATTGTGGAGGATAACAGAGGGCATGACAACTAGGGAGTGCCAACATGTTCTAGAGAATGTAAGGTTCCCAAGTCATGGAAAAATGTAATGTTAGTTGTGCGGTCATGACTACCAAGGCATGTCAGGCAATGCAAGGGCATGCTAACATGTGCTAGATAGTACAAAGACATGTCAAACAAGCTAACATGTGCCGAGTGCTAAGGCATGCCAAGATGTACAAGGTTGTGACAATGCATGCCAGGGATTGTCAAGGTAACAAGAAGGAGGAATAATTTGAACTACAAGGAAATGAGCACATAACAAGGTTAATAAGTCATCAATTTACCTTTTCCATGAGGGGCATTCTAGTCACACCAACACTAGGTGCCAATAGATGCCAAGTGCTAAGTGTCAATGCATTCTAAGTACCAAATCTTGCCATGTTTCTTCTCATATAGTTTCCAATAATTGATCTCAAATAACTTTAATATTAAACCATTCCAAAGTGTACCAAGTCATCTCAACACATTCCAAACATGCTAAGACTTGCCAAGTGCCAACACGTGCCTAATGCCAATGTGCATCAGGGAGTGTGATGCATGCGATGGAGTTGCAGAGCATATAAAAGAGTGCTAAGGTGTGCTAGAGAGTTCCAATTCATGCCGAGGAGTGTTATGGAGTACTAGGACAACACAAGGGAGAACTAGGTCAATATGCATGTAAGTGAATGAATACGAGGGTATGTTGGGGAGTGTCAATGAGTGCTAATTGTCATGCTAAGGAGGGAGTGATAAGGTAGGCTAAGCAAGGGTAAGGCAGCCAAGGAATATCATGGAATGTCAAGAAGTGATAGAGTGTGCTAGGCAGTTCCGGGGTTTGTTAACATGTGCCAAATAGTGCCAAGGCATGCTAGGATGTGCAGGGTGCCAGAGTATGCCAATATGCATCAAGGAGTTTCAAGGCAACAAAAGCAATAACCAAGATAAAAAGCAAGGAAATGAACACATAAGAGGGTTAATAATTCAGGACTTTAGCTTTTTCAAAAGGGGCATGCTATGCACACTAATAATATGTTCCAATACATGTCGAGTGCCAATGTGTGCCAAGTGCTAATGTTTGTCAATGAAATGTTACGCAAAGGTGTTCTAGGGCTTGCTAGGGACTACAGAGCATGCCAACACAGGATAGGGGAGTGCTATGTTATGCTAAGGCATGCCAACATGTGCTTGGGCATCCTACTCATAGCAAGATGTTCTAGGTACAAATATGTTCTAGGTACAACGATGTTCCAAGATATGTGAGCTGCCAATGAATGTTAGTGTACTGTTCCAAAGCATGTTAAGGTGTGCCATGAGTGTTGAGGAGTGCTAGGTCTCTCTTATTAATAGAATTGGCAAAGCTTGATTGTGTATCAAATAATATAGTTCCTACACACACTAGTGGAATATTATTTAAAGGAAATTTGCTAGATAATAAACCTAATAGAGATGAATCATGTGTTGAATCCTAGGAAAACTATATTCTTATGACTTGAGGGAAATGATACACACTAATTACTTATTAAAAAATTGACTGTTGAGTATTATAACCACTATGACCTTGGACACATAATGAAAAAGACTCCACAACAACGGTCTTAAATCATTATTTTTTAACAAAACATATAGTAAGAGGTACATAGCATCATCAAAAACTGTTAGGGTCCCACCCTAACCCCGTTATTTATGTAATAGGATCGAGTCATAGTTAAAGTTAAGTAAGGAGTCAATAAAGACCATATTAATAATTGTAAGTGGTTAACCCGCATTTAATGACGGGACCACAGTTAGTTGCAAATGGGCCATGGTATTGGATAGATGGTATTAATAAGAACCATGGTATCGCCCCATGTTATTGCATGTATGAATCCTATATAAAGGATAGAGACTCCTTGCGAGGAGCATCATGTCTTATTTTTTAATCGAGATCTGCTCTATTGGAGGTTGCCCCCTTGAAGAGGCAAGTGAACATTGCTTTTTGAATAATAAAATACTTGCTGTTATTTCTCACTATTCTATGTTCTGAGTATATTTCTTCACATATTTCGTATTTTGGTGTCATTTTACAAGTTAAGATCATAACAAGTGGGATCAGAGAGCTTTCCAGGGCCGATGGGATCTCCATTTTTTAGCAATTTTTTTTTTTGGCTAGAGAGGTTTTCCAGCATCTTTAAACCACAGGATCTGTCATTGAGCACATAAACCTAAAGATTTTGGGAGGCATGCACGTAGGAAATACAAGAGGTGGTCATGCTTGTTGGACTCCCTTATAACCCTTGTGGTTACCCCTTCGATTAGCAGCACATTAGACAGAATTGTACACGGACTGTCTTCCAAGTACCCTCTGGGTATATTGGAAGCCCCTTAGCTCCCTTAAAATCTTGCCATAGATAAACAGTCAGTCGTCTTGCTGCTACAGTACACCAAGAACATCACTCAGAGAGATTACTCGCCCATACGATAGTGTAGTCGAGTTGTACGGCTAAGGGTATAGTTGATCCTCCTTGGTTAGTGCCCTGAAACATTAGGTTGAGTACTACTATCAAACCCTTATGTATATTGTGATCTGTAGCACCTGACACTCCTTGAGACCATAGTTCTCTTCTCTATCTTCGGATCATGCATAATCTCTGCTAGATCAGCTCTCACAAGTGGGGTTTTGTAGCAGTAGCGACAATTAGTTTTGCAGTCCAAATTTATCAGAACAACCATTCAGATCTATTAGATCCATCAGATCCACTGTAGCAATTTGTTTCGTCATTCAGATCTATCCAATCAGCCACTCAAATCTCACAAATCCATTAGATCTGCCATCCAAATCTGAGTAGTTGTGTGGATTCCTATACCTGGGCGTGATTTTTGCAGGACTTTTGGAAGCTTGACATTTCAGGGATTTGGCTACTACAATATTCCTAAGCAAGGAGTAAAACTCTGTTAGGAGTTAAAACAAAAAAGTCTGAGACCCCCTAGGGCACTTATTGGTGACTTAGCCCATACGAATCAGGATGACGTGCTGAGCAAGGTGGTACCATTCAATTGTTAGTGCCAAAAAAATTTGGGCGGTCCCAAATTTCAAGTAAATCGGTTCGGTGCATGGTACAAACTAGAAATCATGCTATGGCGAATGAAAGGATGGACACCCTTGAAGCATCCTTGAAAGACATCCAAGAGTAGCTGATGAAAATAACTACAACACTCTCTATGGGCAAGGCGAAAGCTCATGAGGAGGCATATATTGGCAATGAACACAATGAGGGTGAGTCTAGTCACTCGCTTCACCTCTAGGGCACCCACCAACAATCCCGTCTGCAGCCACCCAAGCTGGACATGCATAAATTTGATGGCTCTCACCCGGCAGCATGGATAGCACAAATGGAGCAATCTTTCAATCTGAATTACATCCTGGATAATGCCACTCAGCTTAGTGTGGGGATCATGTACTTAGACAATGAAAGATGGCAATGGTGGCAATGGCGTCAATGTTCCTATGGAAGGCCCTTGACTTGGGATACATTCAAAAAAGCTCTTATGGATCGCCTTTACCATGACTCTACTTTTTGGGTAGTCTCACTAATCTTCGACAAACTGGAACAATGGATGAATATATTACAACCTTTGAAGCCTTAGATTTCTTCACTTTAGGTCTACAAGACGAGTTCTACATGGAATGTTTTATCAGTGGTCTTAAAGAGGCCATAAAAGCTCACGTCTGACTGCACCACCCTCCTTCATGGTTGGAGGCTTGCAAAATAGCTAGTGAAGTAGAACGTGCATTAGCGGCCCAGTCCAATCACCCAAATTTGACTACCAAGGGTCAACCCCCACAAGCTCATAGCACTACCCAAAAACTCAAGGTTCAAAAGGTGTCACCTGCAGAAATGGAGGAAAGAATAAAGCAAGGATTATGCTACTACTATGATGAAAAATACTCCCCTGGGCATAAATGCAAGGAACCCAAATATTTTCAAATTGATGCTACTAATCACAGCTCATCAGAGGAAGCCCCACAACTTGAGGAACCCGAGGAGGAAGAAGAGGACAACCAGAAGGACAATGTACCTAAAGCACCATTTATTTCAATGCATGCTTTAGCAGGGATTTCTTCGCCTCAAACTCTCAAAATCAGAGGTTTTATTAAGCATCACGCAGTATTAGTCTTGTTTGATAGTGGAAGTACACATAATTTTATCCATCAAAGAGTCGTGGAAGGAGTGCATTATTTTGTACAAGCAGTTTCTAACTTCCATGTCCAAATTGCCGATTGGGGAACAATGAAATGTGAAGGCCGCTGTGAAAATGTCAAACTTCAAATGGGGGATTATCAGCTAAAGACCCACATGTTTTCCATACACATGGGAGGGTGTGAAATTACCCTAGGTGCTGAATGGCTTTGCACACTTGGCGAAATCACAATGGATTTCCAGGAGTTATATATGAGCTTTAAGCAGAACAACCACACACATACCCTCTGCGGACTCCAGGCGAGAGCTCCCTGTTATATACCTAGGGGGGATAATATGGGCTACCAAGGGAGGTACCCAAGGTAATAATGTAATAATGGGATGGGCCATAGTAATAAATAAGGTGGTTAACCCATATCATGTAAGGGACCACAAGTAGTTAGTAATAATTTAATGCGCCCATGGTATTAGTGGATGGTATGAGGGAACCATTGTAATGATCCATGGTATTGCATGTATGAGGCCTATATAGAGGCTAGAGACTCCACATGGAGGATGTCAAGGAATTTTCAAGGATTATTGTATGTACAAGCATATGGCTTGTGGAGTGTTCTCCTTCCTTAAGGAGTGAATGTATGGTGTTGCCCTACCTTAAGGGTCTAATCGATAAAAAATCATTTCATATTATTTCTGAGTTTATTTGCATTATCTTATACTTTCTGGGTGATATCTATAACAAG
>APFE031341739.1:12137-41922 GCA_000404065.3 Pinus taeda
ATGGGATGGTGCACGCCTTATTAAATTTTAACAGGCCCCGTACGCGTACCGTGAGGACTTTAACCGGCGGACAGCTTCTAGGAGATCGGACGGCGGAGAGAGAGGCAACGTGATCGGATGGATATCGGACAGGGGGAGGTGACCAAGCGATACCTTCCGATGGATTGTCAGTGCTGATGTCAGGCCAGCATCACTGCTGGACACATGTCGGCATCGGACCACACTGTCCGGAAACAACCTCACGTCGAATAGCGGTGCGATATGATACCGGGGGTTTTGGTTTGCCGTGGTGGTTTTCTGCGCCGTTGACTGCTGACCCGCCTTAGCTCCTGGCCTCCTGCGCGCAGTGAATTGCCGTCCATCGTTGCCCACGTCCGTCGCTGCCCACGTCCGTCGATGTTCCCTGCAACCTGTAGTTGGAATTAACATTCCAACAAGAGGTGACTAGCTACTTTATCCGGCTAATCGACGACATCATGACATATAAGGTAGGGCTACCTGCGCATTATAATTACGTTTTTTTTCTAGCCTTGGTTACCGGGACTACGAGTCATTTAATTTCTGGTAATGATCTTCAGTCAATTTGGAGAACCGATAAATTAATTTTCGTTGGATATTGCAATGGCACAGAGTGAGAAGGGTCGTGGAGAATTGGCATCCAGTATCGAATGTTATATGAGAGAGCATTTTCCTGAATGTAGAGAGGAAGAAGCCCTGAATCACATTGAATGTCTCATGGATGCCGCATTGAAGGAGCTGACGAGGGAGTTTCTCAAGCCGGACAACAGCTGTAACCGCGTCCTCGTTTTCTTCTGCAAGAAGATGATTTTCGAGGTGGTGAAAGGCGTCCTGGCCATGTACAAATATGGAGATACATTCTCCTCTCCCAATGTCCAAGAAACCATGGATTATGTTAAGGAATCTTTCATCCAACCTCTGCCACTGGAATCAAAACTGAATGTGATCGATGTTGGAGGACCGCAAAGAGACACGCATCGATGAAAATTAGTCATGATCATATAAGTTTTATTAGTCATCATCTTGATAGTGCTATATTAATTGATTTACAGTTGAATTTGAATTTGTAAAAAGTTTATATTTATTGTATTATTAAATTTAATTTGTTTGTTAAATTTAATTAATCTAATATTATATTTTTGATATATTAACTAATATATATTATTTTTGATATATATATATTTTGCAATATATTAATATAACTATTATTTTAAGATTAATTATAATATTATTTATTAAATCAAGTATAATTAAACAAATTTAATTATTTCATTAAAAAAATTATAAATTAATATTGTAATATATATTTTCTATATGAACATTATTATATAATAATATATAATATTAATTATAACTATATATGGTTTTTAACTAATAAAATTAATTATTAATATATGATAATATTTAATGGTACTAAAAGTCAAAATCAAAAGGTATATATAAATTATATTTATATTTATAGTTTTTTTTTAAAATAACAACTTAAGATAAATTATTATAATGAATGATGTCAACACTTAATTATAATTGATAAGTATTTTATGAACATATTTTTCATAAGATTTAAATCTAATTAATTCTTTTTTTTAACAAAATGTATTTAGTCATATTAAATTTAATTATTCATTATTTTTTTTCTAACTTCTCGGTAAGGAATAAGATACCATACAACATTTATTTAATCTTTGTTAACTATTGTCCATATCTACTTATTTCTTCTACCTTTACCAGGTTTGCTTGTTGCTTCTACATTCACCATGCATCCTTTTCACAGAACTTGTTATTTTTGGTCTCTTCCCAAAAACAAACTTATAAAACATGGCATGAATCTGATTACGTAATTTTTACTTGAGGAACTTCTATATGTCTCTTTAGATCTTTGAAAATTTTATAGTCTAAAAGGCCTTAGAGAATAAGTTATAGCAAAAATGTCAAACTGACTTGTTTGAAGCTAATTTTAGGACTATTCAATAACTCTAACCTCTACGGGTGTATATATATATATATATATATATATATATATATATATATATATTATAGGAAACTAAATTTTGAAATTTATACCATAGGTAGCTAGATATCTTTCCTCTATCTCCTCTAAATTTCACAATATGAAAAATATTAAAAAAATAATTAAAATGAAAATGGCAAGATGACTTGTTTAAAGCATATTTTAGGAGCATTCAAGAAACCTAGCTTCTTCTAAGGATATCTTTGAAATTATAACGAACCAAGGTTTGAAATTTCCATAGGTACCTATATCTCTGCTATGTCTCCTCAAGACTTCATAGTGTAAAACGTCTCACAAAACAAGTTATAACAAAAGTGCCAATATGACCTATTTGAAGTATATTTCATGAGCATTTAGGAACCTTATTTTCCTTAGAGCATGTCTCCAAAATTATAGTAAATCAAGGTTAGAAATTTCTACCATGAGTAAGTAGAGATCTCATCTCTGTCTCTTATAGTTTTCATAGTTTGAAACATATTAGAAAGAAAGTTGTAATTGAAATTTCAAGAAGACATGTTTGAAGTGGATTTGAGCATTTAAAAACCCTAAATTCTTCAAATCATATCTATGAAATAATAGTGAAATAATGCCTAAAATTTATACCACAGTTGCATGAAAATATCCCATATATATCCAAATTTTATGGTCTAAAATATTCTAAAAGAAAATTTATGCTGAAAATTTCAAGATGTCTCATTCACTCCCCTTTTTCTCCACCTTTAATACCCGAGGAGTATTCCAAAGAACTAGGTATCCAAAGAATATTTCCAACTATATTCATCTTGTAATTTTTATCTTGGACATTTGTAGTCTTTACCTATCTTTGACATCAACAACAAAAATACTCCAAGCACAATATGAAAATTGATGATGAGTAATATAACTTTATTATTTTGAGAACCTTGAAAACAAAATTGTTTGGCCTCCCATAATAATGATATACCTATGACATACCTATATTGTGGTACCACCTTTCATATTTTTTTTTTGAAAAAGACGAATTTGAGAGAGACCAATCTCTCTATTTATGTTGTAATGCCCTACTTGATCTTACCAGGATAATTTTGATTAATGCTTAATTATCTACTGATATTGACTTACAATTATTAAATAATATTGGTATAAACCTACACTTGTGAATCTATAACTTTATTTTACTAATATGACTTTTATTATTTGTTATTATTCTATTCCCAAGGTGTCTTCTAAAATCTACTTTTGGATAAGATATTGTCTTATCCAATTTATTTTTAAAATATATAGTTCTTTCTCTCTCTCAATACCTTTTTTTCCTCGAGGAAAAATCGTAATTTTCATTATGAAAATAAAGAAAATTACACGTTTTACGGGATGCATATCAAGCCAAAATGTGACTATTGTGTGATCAATAATCATCTAATAGCCTGTAATAGCTGCTTTGATGTGTCCATCTACTAAGAAAAGTCTAAAATTATCATATACATATGATATTTTGTGTGATAGTGCAAAAAGGAAAAGTATATCAAAAAGGCCCTTGTTGTGCTACTCTATCCTATTTTATCTCAGTGAATGGTTGGTAATAGTAATGATAATGATCGTGCCCATACTTCTCTTTCACATTCCAAATACCAAACACTTGCTATGAGCCCTCTTTGGATAGCCTGTTGGAAAGTGTATTCCTTTCCATGTAAATATGTTGGAAAGATATGAAGTCAACAAAATGAGATTTAAGCATCATGATTTCATCCAATATGTTATGAAGATTGTGTGTGTGTGTGTGTGACATATAGAGCCTTGATTGAAACAATCCACAACCAACTTTAAAACACCAAAAAACTGTAGATGCCAACAATTCTTTTCAATAGAAAATAGTAGGAGAAACTTGAGATCGTATAGTTCAACAAAGTTATTAGTGTCCGATTCGAGTCCTACTTTGAGTTCAAAATGATAAGATTTTGATAGATGAAGAAATGCTCCTCCACCACATCTGCCATGCTATGAAGCTCTGTCAAAATAGGACAATGGTTTTGAGTGGTCAATAGATTCCTCACTGATAGTACGAGGACATTGTGATAGATCTTCGTCGGGGAGGAGACTATAAGTGGTAATAATCTGTGCACTGATGGCTTCAGATATGAAGGCACTGCCTTGGAAGATTTTACAATTTCTCCCTATCCATATACGCCAACCAATGAGGAGTGGAATGTTCCACAATTTTTTGAGGGTGACATCATTAAACAATTTCTGCCAGGCTTGACTGATATTGTGGGTACACTCAAAGAATGACACTTATACACCCAAATCAGGATACCTATATACCAGTCCTGCAAAATAACTTGAAATCAAACCTTGGCGGTGGCCCAACATCTCTGGAAACTGACAATCCTTGCTAAAGCCAAGATGTTACTATGGTGCATTCTAGAAAAAAATTCCCACGGTGAAAATTTGAAAAACTGACCCTTTCAAGGTCCATCTTGGTGTCTTATTTGCATAGAAGTTGAGGAATTCATTGAAAACTTATTTTTATCCTGCCAAGCTTCCAACTGGGTCTAGAATCTAGTATATCAAGGTTTTCTACTACTATCAAATGACAAGGGGACAATATCAGTCAGACCTGGCATAAATGGTGGAATGATGCCACCCCCAAAAAATTGTGGAACATTCCACTGCTCACTTGTTAGGGTAGATGGATAGAGAGAAATCATGAAATATTCGAAGACAATGCCTTCATATCTAAAGCCATCAATGCATAGATTATTACCACTTATAATCTCCTCCTCGACAAAGATCTATCACAATGTACTCGTAGTATCACTAATGAATCCATTGACCACTCAAAACTGTTGGCCTATTTTGATGGAGTTTCACAACATGCAGATGTGGTGGAGGAGCATTTCTTCATGTATCAGAATCTCATCATTTTGAACTCAAAGCAGGACTAGGACAGGGCACCAATAAATTTTCTGACCTATACAGTTTCAAGTTGCTCCTACTATTTTCTATTGAAAAGAATTGTCGACATCTACAGGTTTTTGGTGATTCAAATTTGGTTGTGGATTGATTTAATCAACACTCCATATGTCACAAAGACACACACTATTCACAGCATATTGGATGAAATCATGATGCTTAAATATCATTTTGTGACTTCATATATTGCCACATATTTACAGGGAAATGAAAACACTTTCCCGTAGGTTATCCAAAGAGGGCTTGCAACAGGTGTTTGGTACTTGGAATGTGAAAGAGAAGTATGGGCACGATCATTATTAGTACTATTACCATCCATTCACTGAGATAGAACAAGACAAAGCAACACAACAAGGGCCTTTTTGATATATTTTTCCTTTTGCACTATCAGACAAAATATCATATGTATATGATAATTATTGACTTTTCTCAGCAGATGGACACATCATAGATACCAAATCTGTTTTCATATATATTATATATATATATATATATATATATATATATATATATATATATATATATATCATAACAGTTATTACAAACTATTAGATGATTATTGATCACACAAAAATCACATTTTGGCTTGATATGCATCCCATACAATGTGTAATGTTCTTTATTTTAATAATGAAAATTACGATTTTTCCTGGAGGAAAAAAAAGGTACAAAGATAGAGAAAGAACTATATATATATGTGGAAACATTGGTCAAAGATAAAAATATTTCAAGAGAAACTTTATATGTGATGATGATGATGATGAACGAGGTGTTTACACATTGAAATTAGAAAAAATATGTAAAGCAATTGAAAAAAATGGCATACTAGTCAACAAAATTCCCTCAACATGGAGTCGAATCCTGGAATTTAAACTGTATGTGTAGCTTAAGTAGGTCTAATGGTTAAGAACAGGTGCTACCTCACAAAGGGTCACATGTTCAAAACCGTCTTTGTAAACTTTAGCAAAAGCAAATTCTATATTACTTTCAACTAACACTTCCAAGTTTCCTGAACTTTCAAATCTATAATGGGTTGAGATCCATCAAGGTGCAATCCTCTCAAATCTATAATGGGTTGAGATCCCTCAAGGTGTAATACTCTCTATGTTTTACATTATAGATAGATTTATACTAGTTACATTCAAATTTGTGTAGAAAAAAATAACAAATTAAAAATTCTATAATGAGTTATCAAACTTATTCTAAAATACCAAAGGTATCCATGTTTTGACTAGCATAAATAAGGAAATCAACATTGATAAAATAAGAACAAAATCTCATTAGTTTAAATATGATTTATTTATTTATTTTATTTTTTTTTAATTCCTAAGTACATCCACATTGAAAGTATAAAATGTTGGTTGGAATAACTACATTTATAACCTTTTAACTTATTAAAAATATAATTATTTAGAAATGATTTTTTAAAATACTTTTAACATACAATTTTTTTTGGGTGACTTGTAAAGGTGGGCCTATCCACAACCATAAATGGACAATTATATATACCTACACATGGATCCTTGGAGTCGTTACTTAACACAATAGAAACTTATGCCTTGCTATTTCATATTGTATGGGAAAACAATTCTATTGTTGACTCTCCAACCAATTTGGTTCGTAAGGAAAAATATCAGGAATAAATTATCAACGACAAGGCTTATACACAACCCGTCCCTTAATTCAATATATTAACTACATGATGGTTCATTAACATTGCATATGGTGAATTAAAAGACATTCACACCCCACGAAGAAAGGAAACCAACAATAATACCTTCCCACCACTAATACGTGCTTATTTTTCCTTACATGGATTCTAATGAGTGCTCTATTCAGGACACTCTATTATTAAGGTAGGATTATTAAGATGCTTCTTGACTAGACAAGAACACATTTATTTTTTTCAAGCTCTATCTAGGATTGTGTGACATTGGTGTAACGAGAACGATGGCTTCTAGCATTCAACCCCCCTCTTGTTGGTATGATTCAAGGCTTGGTTCCCTTACCCGAAAGGAGATAATTCCTTTGTTAGCTCTATATTTTGTATGTGAATGAGATATTTTAGAATATAATTTTCTTTCCCAAAAACGCCTAGTGAATTCAACTGCATAATTTCATAGGCATGAATTTGTGCATTTCAATTTTCCCCTGCGAATTGAGCCTCTTCCTCTCATCCTTCGTGATATCCATATGGAACCTATGGTTCATTGGCTTGGGAACATGGATTGTAAAAAACTGTGTGAAACTTGTCTTGCCTTATAGAGACATGAACATTCTATTCAAAATTCAAAGATATTCATTCAATCCTTTAGAGATTAGCCAAGTTAGCAAGAAACCAAAAATAATTTAAAAGTGGAAACCTTTATGGAAACTTTGCTTCAACATAGAAGCAATCATCGACTTGGGAATTGGTTGTCAAATATGTTTGTCAACAATAACCCTGACCTACCACAATAACTTGAGGGGGTGCCCACTCCATGATATCTAAAGTTGTTCACCACTAGACACAAGTGATTCTTGGGAGAAATATTCAATGTTGCCTACAACACAAGGGTCCTTTCACTTAGCTTTTTCCAATAAACACCACGGCTATAATTCGAGGAACTAAAGGGTCCTTTCCCTTAGCCTTTCTGAACAAACACCAAGGCTATAATTAGAGGAAGCAAAGAAGCTTTCCAATAGACACCAATGGTGCAAATGGAATAAGTAAAGAAATAGTGGGTGGACTTTGGTACATTTAATGCACAATTGAATATGTTCTATCTAATAATTAAGATATTAGAAGTTTGTAATAGGATCTTCACGTTTGACCAATTTTGTTTATTATTATATTGGATGCTCTCTCTATAAAAGGCCATATTCAGACAAAAAGAAATAGATTTTTGAATTACACACGTAGGCCATTTTTATACAACTCTGCTAGCTTTTTCTATAGTAATTGTTTTATATATTTTTTCCAAACATTCTCATATGTGTCTATGAGAAATTATACATTATTTTTAAAATTGAAATATATTAAATTTAATTTAATAAATATTAATACCAACATCATCTATAAAATGGCTCAATTACAATAATATAGTAATAATTAAAATTAATAAACCTACTAAATTATATTTTTATTAAAATTGATAAATTTTAATACCAACATCATCTATAAATTGTCTCAATTATAATAATAGAGTAATAATTAAAATTAATAAACATACTAAATTATATTTTTTATTGGTATTAGAATTAAAAAGAATAGCGGATTTTAGTTTTTCCGCTTTATAAATCCTAAAATAAAACTAATCTAATATATATGATATGAGTTAGCTTAATTAATTAAATTTTATAAAAATGACATTAAATGTTTACTATTTTTCAAATTAAAAAATTATTTAAATCACTTGAAAGTAAAATTTTAACTTTAATAATGAAATCTAAGTAAAGTAAATCTAAAGTTAAAATAGATTTTTAAGTATAATAATCAAATTTAAGTGAAATAAATCAAAAGTTAAAATAGATATTTAATTAATCTGAGTAAAATAAATTAAAAGTTAAAATAGATGTATGGTGCTAAATATCAGATGTAATGAAACATGCTACATTTCACTGTTTTCACCGAGCAAAATTTGTTCGCTGTAAAAAGGTACCATTTTAATGCATGACGAATTGTTTTTCAGATAATAAGGACTTCTTACCCTGCTGTACTTGGAGATCCCCAACATTCCATTGACACAGCGCAAGAACGCAAGAAAGAGTGGCAAGCAGGCGCTTAATTGGCATTTCAAAATCCATTCCACTATTTCAGTAAATTGCGGCTGATCATGGCCATCAATGGCGGGGATCCTCGCCACCCATTCCGTGTCATAAGCAGATGGAGTCATTAATTCCCCATATCCAGTCGCGCTAAGTATAGATTTAATCTCGCTAATAAGTGTCTCCGCACGTTCTATGTACTTAGAATCCTGAAATTACCAACAATACTTATATAACGCGAGGATCAGATTATATCATTGCAACTGTTAAATGTATATCACAGCAGATCGGAGTATATATATATATATAATATATATAATATAAACTAAATCAAGAAGCGTTAAGTTAAATTCTGGTTTTTTAAACCTATTTTTTAATTATATAAGTTAAACTTTGGGTTTTTTTAAAACAAATTTTTAATTATTTTATAGATTGTATATAGTCACAGCCCCACACTGTATACAATATACAATCGTGACTATATATAGATGGGGAGTGGGACTCATTGGAATAAGATATGAGGATCTAGATTTTATGCTGTGATGTCATCGTGATTGTACACGCTACTACATTTTGCAGATGTACGAGATTTCCAATCTAAAAGGATCAATCGTGATTTTTTCCGTCTTTGTCTACGAAGGTTGGCCAGCCAGGGAAAAATATTTTTGTAATTTGTAATTTTTTTATTTTTATTTTTATTCTTTAATTTTGTCTTAATAGTGTGAGTGATTGAATCATGTTTTTATGGTGGAAATAGATTAAGAACCATAAAAAATTTCAAGGCTCCCAAATATTTGAAGCTTCGATTTTTAAATGGATTTTATCAAAATCATGCTAGAATTTCACATTTGTGTAACCATTCTATATTCACATGACAGTGTTGTACAACAGACTATCATAAAATGGTGTGGTCCTTTTATAGAGGAAATAGTTTTCTTGGGATCAATTTTTATAGTTAACTTAACTGAATGTTGGTAGAAATTTTTAAAAACTTGAGTTTAAATTGTTTAATCTATAGAATTGAAGTGTTGGAGGGTTTTTCAAGGTGCTATGCATTAAAAAATGTATTTTAAACAATAAAAAAATCACAATCTTACTTGAAATTGTATCTTTAGATTTGTGTGAAAATAATTATTTTATCCATAAGCTAGACTAGATAGTCATAAAATATCAACATTAAGTCACTACATATAATAGTACACCTCGTCAACTTAAGAATCAAAATTACTTCATTACACCCACCGATCGGGGTGTGCAGGGAGATGGGAACCAAACAAAATATGGTTAGGGCAGCCAGAAAAATTATGGTCATGATAGATGACATAAATAAGAAGGGAAGTGGCGGCCATTTCGAGGACCCCTGTCATGCCCCCAAGCCTACGATGGTCTTTCAACCGTACCGACGAGGTGCGGCACCACCGAACACTTTCCTTTTAACAATACTCGTGCACATGGACTACGCCTAATTCACTTTCTCCTACTTAATTTGTGATTCTCAACCAAGTATTATTATGTTATCCTTTATACCTGTTAGACTTCGTCTTGTATGTCAAATGTGAGATTGATTCTTCTTCAAAACCCCGTTTTGAAGAAGAAATCATTAAATGTGTTTTTTAGAATATGTATCAAATTCTCCAGCTCTTCAAACGACAACAGTTTCATGAGCGCCAATCCCTGCAGAAACAGCCAAAGAAATCATTAGATGTGTCAAAATGTTTCAAAGTTTCCAATTCTTCAAATGACAACCCTGTTTCAGCTTCAAAGGCAACTCTGTCACCGCATTATTTTCACCAGTTTCAGCAAATAGATAGCTCAATTTTCCATGGAGCTCAGCTGTGTATCTGCAAGTTGTGCATTTAACTAATGAGTACTGGAAAAATGTGGTGTCTCACATCATTTCCGAGTATAAAGGTGACTGGACTCCTAATCCTGATGTTCTTTACAACACAAAAATCAAATCTGCTGCCATGCTCTTTTACTTGGTCTGCTGAAAGAGAGAGGCAACTTCTTGGAATTTACTGGTGCAAGTCCTTAGGGCATAGGCATGTTTTTTACAATAGATCCAAAAGGAGGATTAATATTGTGGTAGGATCTCTTGACTACAAGACAACTAGAAGTATAAGTCGAAAGGTTCAAAATATGATATCTGCATTAAAGGAAATGGAGCAATTTCACCAGATTGAAGCTAGTCTACAGACAAAGTAGTACTTGTTTGAGACACGTATGAGTTTACAAGAGATGCTTCAAAACCTCAGTGTGCAAGAGAACAAACTTGCAACAATATCGGTGGTCAGTGATGCGGCATATGCTTGGGGTATAATGGGTCGGTTTACAGAGAGGATACATAAAAGTATTGAAGAAGATCCTTTGACAGTATTAAAGCTACAACACTTGTTTCTTAAATTACATTCTATGTTAGATATACCACTGCTACAGATATCACAAAGCAACAGTGCAGATCTGTTTTCTGTTTCTGAATATTACTCATCATAACTTGTAGCTTATGTGTGTACAGTACTGGAGATAATTTCAAAATTCTCAATGATATTGCTGCAAAGAAAACCCACAGGTTACACGACTTGCCGATTCATATTGAAAAAGCTAGTTTTCATGACTTTGCTCAGTTGGATGAGAAATATACATTAGTAAAGGTGACACATAAATTAGCTGTTTTCTCATAGGGAATACTAGCGATGTCAAAAACATTCATTGGGGTTATTGAGTTGGATCCTAGGCAACTGCTAGAGGATGGAATACGCAAGGAACTCGGAAGGGAAATTGAGAACACATTAAATAATTGCATCATTTTCTTAGCTGTTCAAGCAGATGAAATCTCAGACAGTGGAGAAACAACGTTTGTACGCTTTGCATCAATCCTCGACACTTCTTTGCAAGACTTCATATCATTTCCAGATCTTATCCTGCAATTTGAGAATACTTGCCGAGAGGTTTCTGAGCTACTTAGGGAAGAAGCCACTAGGAGGCATCGAGTTATAGAAGATAATGAGACAAAAAGCTCAGATGTTACTAGATGAAGCTGCGACATGGTCACTTGTTTGGTATTTGTTTGGTAAAGTTACTGAAGACAACCTGGGGGATATTTTTGTGTCTCCATCAACTTTGCAACAAGTGGCCTGTGACTTCGTCATGAAAGATCACACGGCACAACTATGCCTTCGGATTGTTCAGTGGCTGAAAGATCTTGCAGGGAAAAGTTTTTGGTCTATTTATTGTATGTGCTGATCTGTAGGAATCGATGAGTGGCTTTTACTATTTTTCATAGTGCCAGTTGAAACAGTTCCATCTTTTCATGGATCGGTTTTCTTTTGAGTCGTTTAATGTATTAAATAATCATTTGTAAAGAGTGTGAGAGGAAAGGAGAGAGTTCTGAGAGCTGGTGGAGAAACAGAGAGCTTCCATTGTAAAGTCTTTGACAGAAATTTTAATGAAAAATACACAGCTCTGGCTTTTGAGATTCCTGTGGTATGAGATTTAACATTTGTGTTCTCCTTTGTTTCATGTAAAGCCTGTTATGTGTTCATTTCATTTCATGATCATTTCCAATTGAACAAATGAAGTGTTAAGGTAGAATTCATAATTTATATGCTCTGCCTTTAAGTTTGTTCATATTTAATGTTTTCCTCTGTTTGACAAGGATTCATCTTATATGCCCTTGTCAGCTCCTCAGCAGTCTTGCCATTCCATTTAATCTCAACTTGATGTTAAAATTTCTTTCCTACCTTGCCTCAGGAGATAATCTGGGTTTTTAATTACATTTCTCTGTTCAAGCTGTTCCTTTGCCCAATGCAGCCCAGAAAAAACCCCATCATTTTACTAAAAAGCCCTTTTTATCAATTTACTAGCCTAAAATCAGTTTCTTTTAAACTCATCTCAGCCCCTTTGAAGACTTTTTGCTGAGATAGACCGGAGAGAGCCCTCTCCTGTCCTCGTAGGGCTAGCTATGAGGCTAAGTGGTTTGATGTTACCTTGAGTTTCGCCTTCTTCAGCCTGAGGCAAATTTCAAGCGCTAACATATTGGCGACCATACTAGGGAGAACATTCGACTTGTTGATTGTCTTGTCCCAGTACATGAAATCAAATTGTAGATCTGATGCTGATGGTGGACAACAGACAGACACATATGCAGGCTGAACCATTCACCTGGTGACTCCAATTCGATCCAGACATTCCAGTGCTTGTTGATTCATTCATGCAATGGTAGGGTATGTGGCAAACCTTACCCTGTGTGAAGCTGTAGAAGAAATAAGAAATGAGTTAGCAGATACTAAATTTGATGAAGATTTTTTCAGTGCCTTGCTTCAATGGTCAAAATCTTCAAAGTTCCCTTGGTTCAAAACTAAATTTTTGCGAGTTAATTGTTGAAAGAATCGAGAAGGAGATTTAGTGTCTAGATGAGCAGATTCAGTCATATGATTTCCAAGACCCTAAAAAGTTCTTGGAAATCCTTCCTCCATTAAAACAAGAAATAACAGACTTGCCTATAAATGTTTACATTGACAGTGTGCAGCTGGAAGTATGTATTGCAGAGTTGGGGTAGCCAACAAAGTCTGGTTTCCGTGATCCTATTGCGGCATACATGGACACATTTTTCAGTTTGATTGATAGATCAGGCTATCTTGTACGTGACCAAGGTCATTACGTGCATGAAGTGATGCTAGCAATTACATCTGTGTCCTCGTGGAAGCATTCTCAACTGGCATCATTTTCAGGTTTACTTGAATGGTTAATCTGGCATTTTAGTATTACCTGATCTATTGTTTGTACAACAGATTAGGGTAGATGTTGTAAATAAATAAGCAGCCGAAAGGCAGCATCTTGTTCCAGTTTCATTACAGTTTAGTTTGAAGTTTGCCTTTCAATCAATTCAGTTAGTTTCCAGTTAATAAGTTGAGTCTTCAGTTGTGTTGATTTGTTGAAATAATGGACTCCATTGCCCGATGGATGGATATCACAAAGCAACAGTGCAGATCTGTTTTCTGTTTCTGAATATTACTCATCAGAACTTATAGCTTATGTGCGTACAGTAGTGGAGATAATTTCAAAATTCTCAATGATATTGCTACAAAGAAAACCCACAGGTTACACGACTTGCCGAGTCGTATTGAAAAAGCTAGTTTTCTTGACTTTGCTCAGTTGCATGAGTGATATACATTAGTAAAGGCGACACATAAATTAGCTTTTTTCTCACAGGGAATACTAGCGATGTCAAAAACATTCATTGGGGTTATTGAGTTGGATCCTAGGCAACTGCTAGAGGATGGAATACGCAAGGAACTCGGAAGGGAAATTGAGAACACAATAAATAATTGCATCATTTTCTCAGTTGTTCAAGCAGATGAAATCTCAGACAGTGGAGAAGCAACATTTGTACGCTTTACATCAATCCTCGACTCTTCTTTGGAAGGCTTCATATCATTTCCAGATCTTATCCTGCAGTTTGAGAATACTTGACGAGAGGTTTCTGAGCTACTTAGGGAAGAAGCCACTGGGAGGCATCGAGTTATAGAAGATAGTGAGACAAAAAGCTCAGATGTTACTAGATGAAGCTGCGACATGGTCACTTGTTTGGTATTTGTTTGGTAAAGGTATTGAAGACAACCTGGGGGATATTTTTGTTTCTCCATCAACTTTGCAACAAGTGGCCTGTGACTTCGTCATGACAGATCACACGTCACAGCTATGCCTTCGGATTGTTCAGTGGCTGGAAGATATTGCAGGGAAAAGTTTTTGGTCTATTTATTGTATGAGCTGATTTGTAGGAATCGATGAGTGGCTTTTACTATTTTTCATAGTGCCAATTGAAACAGTTCCATCTTTTCATGGATCGGATTTCTTCTGAGCTGTTTAATGTATTAAATAATCATTTGTAAAGAGTGTGAGAGGAAAGGAGAGAGTTCTGAGAGCTGGTGGAGAAACAGAGAGCTTCCATTGTACAGTCGTTGAGAGAGATTTTAATGAAAAATACACAGCTCTGGCTTCTGAGATTCCTGTGGTATGAGATTTAACATTTGTGTTCTCCTTTATTCCATGTAAATCCTGTTATGTGTTCATTTCATTTCATGATCATTTCCAATTGAACAAATGAAGTGTTAAGGTAGAATTCATAATTTATATGCTCTGCCTTTAAGTTTGTTCATATTTAATGTTTTCCTCTGTTTGACAAGGATTCATCTTCTATGCCCTTGTCAGCTCCTCAGCAGTCTTGCCATTCCATTTAATCTCAACTTGATGTTAAAATTTTTTGCCTACCTTGCCTCAGGAGATAATCTGTGTTTTTAATTACATTTCTCTGTTCAAGCTGTTCCTTTGCCCCATGCAGCCCAGAAAAAACCCCATCATTTTACTAAAAAACCCTTTTTATCAATTTACTAGCCTAAAATCAGTTTCTTTTAAACTCATCTCAGCCCCTTTGAAGACTTTTTGCTGAAATAGACCGGAGAGAGCCCTCTCCTGACCTCGTAGGGCTAGCTACGAGGCTAAGTGGTTTGATGTTACCTTGAGTTTCGCCTTCTTCAGCCTGAGGCAAATTTCAACCGCTAACATATTGGCGACCATACTGGGGAGAACATTGGACTTGTTGATTTTCTTGTCCCAGTACATGAAATCAAATTGTAGATCTGATGCTGATGGTGGACAGCAGACAGACACATATGTAGGCTGAACCATTCACCTGGCGACTCCAATTCGATCCAGACATTCCAGTGCTTGTTGATTCATTCATGCAATGGTAGGGTATGTGGCAAACCTTACCCTGTGTGAAGTTGTAGAAGAAATAAGAAATGAGTTAGCAGATACTAAATTTGATGAAGATGTTTTCAGTGCCTTGCTTCAATGGTCGAAATCTTCAAAGTTTCCTTGGTTCAAAACTAAATTTTGCGAGTTAATTGTTGAAAGAATCGAGAAGGAGATTCAGTGTCTAAATGAGCAGATTCAGTCATATGATTTCCAAGACCCTAAAAAGTTCTTGGAAATCCTTCCTCCATTAAAACAAGAAATAACAGACTTGCCTATAGATGTTTACATTGATAGTGTGCAGCTGGAAGTATGTATTGCAGAGTTGGGGCAGCCAATAGAGTCTGGTTTCTGTGATCCTATTGCGACATACATGGACACATTTTTCAGTTTGATTGATAGATCAGGCTGTCTTGTACGTGACTAGGGTCATTACGTGCATGAAGGGCTGCTAGCAATTACATCTGTGTCCTGGTGGAAGCATTCTCAACCGGCATCATTTTCAGGTTTACTTGAATGGTTAATCTGGCATTTTAGTATTACCTGATCTATTGTTTGTACAACAGATTAGGGTAGATGTTGTAAATAAATAAGAAGCCAAAAGGCAACATCTTGTTCCAGTTTCATTATAGTTTAGTTTGAAGTTTTCCTTTCAATCAATTCAGTCAGTTTCCAGTTAATAAGTTGAGTCTTCAGTTGTGTTGATTTGTTGAAATAATGGACTCCATTGCCCGATGGATGGAGGCACTGTCTGCTCTCCCAAGTTCTGCGGTTCTTGGCACCTCCAAAAAGCGGCAGCTGCCATCCCAAGTGGAGCCGATGTTAGACTCCGTCTTGTATGTCAAATGTGAGATTGATTCTTCTTCAAAACCCTCTTTTGAAGAAGAAATCATTAAATGTGTTTTTTAGAATATGTATCAAATTCTCCAGATCTTCAAACGACAACAGTTTTATCAGTGCCAATCCCTGCAGAAACAACCAAAGAAATCATCAGATGTGTCAAAATGTTTCAAAGTTTCCAATTCTTCAAATGACAACCCTGTTTTAGCTTCAAAGGCAACTTTGTCACCGCATTATTTTCACCAGTTTCAGCAAACAGATAGCTCAATTTTCCATGGAGCTCAACTGTGTATCTACAAGTTGTGCATTTAACTGACGAGTAGTGGAAAAATGTGGTGTCTCACATCATTTCCGAGTATAAAGGTGACTGGACTCCTAATCCTGATGTTCTTTGCAACACAAAAATCAAATCCGGTGCCATGCTCTTTTACTTGGTCTGCTGAAAGAGAGAGGCAACTTCTTGGAATTTACTGGTGCCAGTCGTTAGGGCATAGGCATGCTTTTTACAATAGATGCAAAAGGAGGATTAAAATTGTGGAAGGATCTCTTGACTACAAGACAACTAGAAGTATAAGTCGAAAGGTTCAAAATATGATATCTTCATTAAAGGAAATGGAGCAATTTCACGAGGTTGAAGCTAGTCTACAGACAAAGTAGTACTTGTCTGAGACACGTATGAGTTTACAAGAGATGCTTCAAAACCTCAGTGTGGAAGAGAACACAGTTGTAACAATATCGGTGGTCAGTGATGCGGCATATGCTTGGGGTATAATGGGTCGGTTTGCAGAGAGGATACATAAAAGTATTGAAGAAGATCCTTTGACAGTATTAAAGCTACAGTGCTTGTTTCTTAAATTACGTTCTATGTTAGATATACCACTGCTACGGATATCACAAAGCAATAGTGCAGATCTGTTTTCTGTTTCTGAATATTACTCATCATAACTTGTAGCTTATGTGCGTATAGTACTGGAGATAATTTCAAAATTCTCAATGATATTGCTGTAAAGAAAACCCACAGGTTACACGACTTGCCGAGTCGTATTGAAAAAGCTAGTTTTCGTGACTTTGCTCAGTTGGATGAGTGATATACATTAGTAAAGGCGACACATAAATTAACTGTTTTCTCACAGGGAATACTAGCGATGTCAAAAACATTCATTGGGGTTATTGAGTTGGATCCTAGGCAACTGCTAGAGGATGGAATACGCAAGGAACTCGGAAGGGAAATTGAGAACACATTAAATAATTGCATCATTTTTTCAGCTGTTCAAGCAGATGAAATCTCAGACAGTGGAGAAACAATGTTTGTACGCTTTGCAACAATCCTCAACTCTTCTTTGCAAGGATTCATATCATTTCCAGATCTTATCCTGAAGTTTGAGAATACTTGCCGAGAGGTTTCTGAGCTACTTAGGGAAGAAGCCACTGGGAGGCATCGAGTTATAGAAGATAATGAGACAAAAAGCTCAGATGTTACTAGATGAAGCTGCGACATGGTCACTTGTTTGGTATTTGTTTGGTAAAGGTACTGAAGACAACCTGGGGGATATTTTTGTGTCTCCATCAACTTTGCAACAAGTGGCCTGTGACTTCGTCATGACAGATCACACGACATAGCTATGCCTTCGGATTGTTCAGTGGCTGAAAGATCTTGCAGGGAAAAGTTTTTGGTCTATTTATTGTATGCATTGATCTGTAGGAATCGATGAGTGGCTTTTACTATTTTTCATAGTGCCAGTTGAAATAGTTACATCTTTTCATGGATCGATTTTCTTCTGAGATGTTTAATGTATTAAATAATCATTTGTAAAGAGTGTGAGAGGAAAGGAGAGAGTTCTGAGAGCTGGTGGAGAAACATAGAAGTTCCATTGTACAGTCTTTGACAGAGATTTTAATGAAAAATACACAGCTCCGGCTTCTGATATTCCTGTGGTATGAGATTTAACATTTGTGTTCTCCTTTGTTTCATGTAAAACCTGTTATTTGTTCATTTCATTTCATGATCATTTCCAATTGAACAAATGAAGTTTTAAGGTAGAATTCATAATTTATATGCTCTGCCTTTAAGTTTGTTCATATTTAATGTTTTCCTCTGTTTGACAAGGATTCATCTTCTATGCCCTTGTCAGCTCCTCAACAGTCATGCCATTCCATTTAATCTCAACTTGATGTTAAAATTTTTTGCCTACCTTGCCTGAGAAAATAATCTGTGTTTTTAATTACATTTCTCTATTCAAGCTGTTCCTTTGCCCCATGCAGCCCAGAAAAAACCCCATCATTTTACTAAAAACCCCTTTTTATCAATTTACTAGCCTAAAATCAGTTTCTTTTAAAGTCATCTCAGCCCCTTTGAAGACTTTTTGCTGAGATAGACCGGAGAGAGCCCTCTCCTGTCCTCGTAGGGCTAGCTACGAGTCTAAGTGGTTTGATGTTACCTTGAGTTTCGCCTTCTTCAGCCTGAGGCAAATTTCAAGCGCTAACATATTGGCGACCATACTGGGGAGAACATTCGACTTGTTGATTGTCTTGTCCCAGTACATGAAATCAAATTGTAGATCTGATGTTGATGGTTGACAGTAGACAGACACATATGCTGGCTGAACCATTCACCTGGCGACTCCAATTCGATCCAGACATTCCAGTGCTTGTTGATTCTTTCATGCAATAGTAGGGTATGTGGCAAACCTTACCCTATGTGAAGCTGTAGAAGAAATAAGAAATGAATTAGCAGATACTAAATTTGATGACGATGTTTTCAATGCCTTGCTTCAATGGTCGAAATCTTCAAAGTTCCCTTGGTTCAAAACTAAATTTTGCGAGTTAATTGTTGAAAGAATCGAGAAGGAGATTAAGTGTCTAGATGAGCAGATTCAGTCATATGATTTCCAAGACCCTAAAAAGTTCTTGGAAATCCTTCCTCCATTAAAACAAGAAATAACAAACTTCCCTATAGATGTTTACATTGACACTGTGTAGTTGGAAGTATGTATTACAGAGTTGGGGCAGCCAACAGAGTCTGGGTTCTGTGATCCTATTACGGCATACATGGACACATTTTTCAGTTTGATTGATAGATCAGGCTGTCTTGTACGTGACCAGGGTCATTACGTGCATGAAGGGCTACTAGCAATTACATCTGTGTCCTGGTGGAAGCATTCTCAACCGACATCATTTTCAGGTTTACTTGAATGGTTAATCTAGCATTTTAGTATTACCTGATCTATTGTTTGTACAACAGATTAGGGTAGATGTTGTAAATAAATAAGCAGCCAAAAGGCAGCATCTTGTTCCAGTTTCATTACAGTTTAGTTTGAAGTTTGCCTTTCAATCAATTCAGTCAGTTTCTAGTTAATAAGCTAAGTCTTCAGTTGTGTTGATTTGTTGAAATAATGGACTCCATTGCCCGATGGATGGAGGCACTGTCTGCTCTCTGACGTTCTGCGGTTCTTGGCACCTCCAAAAAGCGGCAGCTGCCATCCCAAGTGGAGTCGATGTTAGACTCCGTCTTGTATCTCAAATGTGAGATTGATTCTTCTTCAAAACCCTGTTTTGAGGAAGAAATCATTAAATGTGTTTTTTAGAATATGTATCAAATTCTCCAGCTCTTCAAATGACAGCAGTTTCATCAGCGCCAATCCTTGCATAAATAGCCAAAGAAATCATCAGATGTGTCAAAATGTTTCAAAGTTTCCAATTCTTCAAATGACGACCCTGTTTCAGCTTCAAAGGCAACTCTGTCACCGCATTATTTTCACCAGTTTCAGCAAACACATAGCTCAATTTTCCATGGAGCTCAACTGTGTATCTGCAAGTTGTGCATTTAACTGATGAGTACTGGAAAAATGTGGTGTCTCACATCATTTCTGAGTATAAAGGTGACTGGACTCCTAATCCTGATGTTCTTTGCAACACAAAAATCAAATCCGGTGCCATGCTCTTTTACTTGGTCTGCTGAAAGAGAGAGGCAACTCTTGGAATTTAGTGGTGCAAGTCCTTAGGGCATAGGCATGTTTTTTACAACAGATCCAAAAGGAGGATTAAAATTGTGGAAGGATCTCTTGACTACAAGACAACTAGAAGTATAAGTTGAAAGGTTCAAAATATGATATCTGCATTAAAGGAAATGGAGCAATTTCACCAGGTTGAAGCTAGTCTACAGACAAAGCAGTACTTGTCTGAGACACGTATGAGTTTACAAGAGATGCTTCAAAACCTCAGTGTGCAAGAGAACACAGTTGCAACAATATCGGTGGTCAGTGATGCGGCATATGCTTGGGGTATAATGGGTCGGTTTACAGAGAGGATACATAAAAGTATTGAAGAAGATCCTTTGACAGTATTAAAGCTACAGTGCTTGTTTCTTAAATTACGTTCTATGTTAGATATACCATTGCTACGGATATCACAAAGCAACAGTGCAGATCTGTTTTCTGTTTCTGAATATTACTCATCAGAACTTATAGCTTATGTGCCTACAGTACTGGAGATAATTTCAAAATTCTCAATGATATTGCTGCAAAGAAAACCCACAGGTTACACAACTTTCTGAGTCGTATTGAAAAAGCTAGTTTTGGTGACTTTTCTCAGTTAGATGAGCGATATACATTAGTAAAGGCGACACATAAATTAGCTGTTTTCTCACAGGGAATACTAGCGATGTCAAAAACATTCATTGGGGTTATTGAGTTGGATCCTAGGCAACTGCTAGAGGATGGAATACGCAAGGAACTCGGAAGGGAAATTGAGAACACATTAAATAATTGCATCATTTTCTCAATGTTCAAGCAGATGAAATCTCAGACAGTGGAGAAACAACGTTTGTACGCTTTGCATCAATCCTCGACTCTTCTTTGCAATGCTTCATATCATTTCCAGATCTTATCCTGCAGTTTGAGAATACTTGTCGAGAGGTTTCTGAGCTACTTAGGGAAGAAGCCACTGGGAGGCATCGAGTCATAGAAGATAATGAGACAAAAAGCTGAGATGTTACTAGATGAAGCTGCGACATGGTCACTTGTTTGGTATTTGTTTAGTAAAGGTATTGAAGACAACCTGGGGGATATTTTTGTGTCTCCATCAACTTTGCAACAAGTGGCCTGTGACTTCGTCATGACAGATCACACGGCACAACTATGCCTTCGGATTGTTCAGTGGCTGGAAGATCTTGCAGGGAAAAGTTTTTGGTCTATTTATTGTATGCGTTGATCTGTAGGAATCGATGAGTGGCTTTTACTATTTTTCATAATGCCAGTTGAAACAGTTCCATCTTTTCATGGATCGGTTTTCTTCTGAGCCATTTAATGTATTAAATAATCATTTGTAAAGAGTGTGAGAGGAAAGGAGAGAGTTCTGAGAGCTGGTGGAGAAACAGAGAGTTACCATTGTACAGTCTTTGACATAGATTTTAATGAAAAATACACAGCTTTGGCTTCTGAGATTCCTGCGGTATGAGATTTAACATTTGTGTTCTCCTTTGTTTAATGTAAAGCCTGTTATGTGTTCATTTCATTTCATGATCATTTCCAATTGAACAAATGAAGTGTTAAGGTAGAATTCATAAATTATATGCTCTTCCTTTAAGTTTGTTCATATTTAATGTTTTCCTCTGTTTGATAAGGATTCATATTCTATGCCCTTATCAGCTCCTCAGCAGTCTTGCCATTCCATTTAATCTCAACTTGATGTTAAAATTTCTTGCCTACCTTGTCTCAAAAGATAATCTGTGTCTTTAATTACATTTCTCTGTTCAAGCTGTTCCTTTGCCCAATGCAGCCCAGAAAAAACCCCATCATTTTACTAAAAACCCCTTTTTATCAATTTACTAGCCTAAAATCAGTTTCTTTTAAACTCATCTCAGCCCCTTTGAAGACTTTTTGCTGAGATAGACCGGAGAGAGCCCTCTCCTATCCTCGTAGGGCTAGCTACGAGGCTAAGTTGTTTGATGTTACCTTGAGTTTTTCCTTCTTCAACCTGAGGCAAATTTCAAGCCCTAACATATTGGCCACCATACTGGGGAGAACATTTGACTTGTTGATTGTCTTGTCCCAGTACATGAAATCAAATTTTAGATCTGATGCTAATGGTGGACAATAGACAAACACATATGCAGGCTGAACCATTCACCCGGCGACTCCAATTCGATCCAGACATTCCAGTGCTTGTTGATTCATTCATGCAATGGTAGGGTATGTGGCAAACCTTACCCTGTGTGAAGCTGTAGAAGAAATAAGAAATGAGTTAGCAGATACTAAATTTTATGAAGATGTTTTCAGTGCCTTGCTTCAATGGTCGAAATCTTCAAAGTTCCCTTGGTTCAAAACTAAATTTTGCGAGTTAATTGTTGAAAGAATCGAGAAGGAGATTCAGTGTCTAGATGAGCAGATTCAGTCATATGATTTCCAAGACCCTAAAAAGTTCTTGGAAATCCTTCCTCCATTAAAAAAAGAAATAACAAACTTGCCTATAGATGTTTACATTGACATTGTGCAGCTGGAATTATGTATTGCAGAGTTGGGGCAGCCAACAGAGTCTGGTTTCCGTGATCCTATTGCGGCATACATGGACACATTTTTAAGTTTGATTGATAGATCAGGCTGTCTTGTACGTGACCAGGGTCATTACGTGCATGAAGGGCTGCTAGCAATTACATCTGTGTCCTGGTGGAAGCATTCTCAACCGGCATCATTCTCAGGTTTACTTGAATGGTTAATCTGGCATTTTAGTATTACCCGATCTATTGTTTGTACAGCAGATTAGGGTAGATGTTGTAAATAAATAAGCAGCCAAAAGGCAGCATCTTGTTCCAGTTTCATTACAGTTTAGTTTGAATTTTTCCTTTCAACCAATTCAGTCGGTTTCCAGTTAATAAGTTGAGTCTTCAGTTGTGTTGATTTGTTGAAATAATGGACTCCATTGCCCGATGGATGGAGGCACTGTCTGCTCTCCCAAGTTCTGCGGTTCTTGGCACCTCCAAAAAGCGGCAACTGCCATCCCAAGTGGAGCCGATGTTAGACTCCATCTTTTATGTCAAATGTGAGATTGATTCTTCTTCAAAACCCTGTTTTGAAGAAGAAATCATTAAATGTGTTTTTTAGAATATGTATCAAATTCTCCAGCTCTTCAAACGACCGCAGTTTCATCAGCGCCAATCCCTGCAGAAACAGCCAAAGAAGTCATCAGATGTGTCAAAATGTTTCAAAGTTTCCAATTCTTCAAATGACAACCCTGTTTCAGCTTCAAAGGCAACTCTGTCACCACATTATTTTCACCAGTTTCAGCAAACAGATAGCTCAATTTTCCATGGAGCTCAACTGTGTATCTGCAAGTTGTGCATTTAACTGATGAGTACTGGAAAAATGTGGTGTCTCACATCATTTCCGAGTATAAAGGTGACTGGACTCCTAATCCTGATGTTCTTTGCAACAAAAAAATCAAATCGGTGCCATGCTCTTTTACTTGGTCTGCTGAAAGAGAGAGGCAACTTCTTGGAATTTACTGGTGCAAGTCCTTAGGGCATAGGCATGTTTTACAACAGATCCAAAAGGAGGATTAAAATTGTGGTAGGATCTCTTGACTACAAGACAACTAGAAGTATAAGTCGAAAGGTTCAAAATATGATATCTGCATTAAAGGAAATGGAGAAATTTCACCAGGTTGAAGCTAGTCTACAGACAAAGCAGTACTTGTCTGAGACACGTATGAGTTTACAAGAGATGCTTCAAAACCTCAGTGTGCAAGAGAACACAGTTGCAACAATATCGGTGGTCAGTGATGCGGCATATGCTTGGGGTATAATGGGTCGGTTTACAGAGAGGATACATAAAAGTATTGAAGAAGATCCTTTGACAGTATTAAAACTACAATGCTTGTTTCTTAAATTACGTTCTATGTTAGATATACCACTACTACGGATATCACAAAGCAACAGTGCATATCTGTTTTGTGTTTCTGAATATTACTCATCAGAACTTGTAGCTTATGTGTGTACAGTACTGGAGATAATTTCAAAATTCTCAATGATATTGTTGCAAAGAAAACCCACAGGTTACACGACTTGCCGAGTCGTATTGAAAAACCTAGTTTTCGTGACTTTGCTAAGTTGGATGAGTGATATACATTAGTAAAGGCGACACATAAATTACCTATTTTCTCACAGGGAATACTAGCGATGTCAAAAACATTCATTGGGGTTATTGAGTTGGATCCAAGGCAACTGCTAGAGGATGGAATACGCAAGGAACTCGGAAGGGAAATTGAGAACACATTAAATAATTGCATCATTTTCTCAGCTGTTCAAGCAGATGAAATCTTAGACAGTGGAGAAACAACGTTTGTACGCTTTGCATCAATCCTCGACTCTTCTTTGCAAGGCTTCATATCATTTCCAGATCTTATCCTGCAGTTTGAGAATACTTGTCGAGAGGTTTCTGAGCTACTTAGGGAAGAAGCCATTGGGAGGCATCGAGTTATAGAAGATAATGAGACAAAAAGCTCAGATGTTACTAGATGAAGCTGCGACATGGTCACTTGTTTGGTATTTGTTTGGTAAAGGTACTGAAGACAACCTGGGGGATATTTTTGTGTCACCATCAACTTTGCAACAAGTGGCCTGTGACTTCGTCATGACTAATCACACGGCACAGCTATGCCTTCGGATTGTTCAGTGGCTGGAAGATCTTGCAGGGAAAAGTTTTTGGTCTATTTATTGTATGCACTGATATGTAGGAATCGATGAGTGGCTTTTACTATTTTTCATAGTGCCAGTTGAAACAGTTCAATCTTTTCATGGATCGGTTTTCTTTTGAGCCGTTTAATGTATTAAAAATCATTTGTAAAGAGTGTGAGAGGAAAGGAGAGAGTTCTGAGAGCTGGTGGAGAAACAGAGAGCTTCCATTGTACAGTCTTTGACAGAGATTTTAATGAAAAATACACAGCTCTGGCTTCTGAGATTCCTGTGGTATGAGATTTAACATTTGTGTTCTCCTTTGTTTCATGTAAAGCTTGTTACGTGTTCATTTCATTTCATGATCATTTCCAATTGAACAAATGAAGTGTTAAGGTAGAATTCATAATTTATATGCTCTGCCTTTAAGTTTGTTCATATTTAATGTTTTCCTCTGTTTGACAAGGATTCATCTTCTATGCCCTTGTCAGCTCCTCAGCAGTCTTGCCATTCCATTTATTCTCAACTTGATGTTAAAATTTCTTGCCTACCTTGCCTCAGGAGATAATCTGTGTTTTTAATTACATTTCTCTGTTCAAGTTGTTCCTTTGCCCCATGGAGCCCAGAAAAAACCCCATCATTTTACTAAAAAGCCCTTTTTATCAATTTACTAGCCTAAAATCAGTTTCTTTTAAAGTCATCTTAGCCCCTTTGAAGACTTTTTGCTGAGATAGACCGGAGAGAGCCCTCTCCTGTCCTCGTAGGGCTAGCTACGAGGCTAAGTGGTTTGATGTTACCTTGAGTTTCACCTTCTTCAACCTGAGGCAAATTTCAAGCGCTAACAATACCAATGAACACCCATACACATTCATTATCCACAGCATTATATAAGAGAAATGAAATAGTATAAAGGGAGGGGAAACTCCCTGCAATATGAGTCTGCCCAACAATATATTATACAATCTTTCGTTTTTATAATGCACAAGTTAAATCTTGGGAAACCCCAAATTTACACTTAGCCAAATATACAACATCAGCAACTCGGTTGCCCATCTCGTCGGCACCTCCGCACGATCGCCGCACGACTAACCAAACCTTCGTTCAGCCCATCGCACCATCGTGTCATTTGCCCAACTCGGGCACACCTCCAAGTCGCCACACACGGGCGCCTCCAACCGAGCCACACCTGCGTTCACAACCCAACACTTCAACACATCTTCGTGCACACTTGCACGATGGGCGGGTGCTCACTTGAGCCACCAAGACACCCTCGTCTAGTCGTCGCACAACCAACACCTCCGCACGATCACCCCGGGCACGTCTTGCCCAACACGTCCACCTCTCACCAAGAGCGTTCCACTATGTGCATTCTACCAAGGAGAGTGCATGAGGTATGCACTCATCTCTCCTTTAGAAATGCACACAAGTCCTTCTCCTCAAGAGCGAAGAGCTAATGATCAAGTGCGAATGTGTTCTTCAAGTGCTCCAACGCTCAAGTGTATATACCCATCGTAACAGTGGGTGGGGCTGCCAACCGACTGCCCACACACCCCTCCATCACACCGTTTGGGCGTTCTACCAAGTCAGCCTTACCTCCCAACGTAGGTCGGCCAACCCCCATCGAAAACCTCCAAACGTGGGTATAAACTCCATCGCATAACACTTACTCGCTCATCATAATGTCCCATAAGTTCGTCGCATATCTATCGCAACTCATCGCATAACCGCTCGCTCAACCGTCGTTCGGTCGTGCACGACCGCCCGTCGTGTGCGCACGCCCGGTCGCCTGGCGCCTAACTGCACCACACACCTGAGCACCTTACATCCTCCTCCACCTGAAATCGTTGTCGTCCTCGACAACATACCATCCTGGTAACCATCCACCAAGATCATCCATGAAGTCAACTCTTCCACATACTGCAACCATCTCTGCAACATATGTAGAACCACCGTCTCCATCATGTCCCACCTCGGCAACCATCTGTCACCAAGATAACCATACCAAGGTATGCACCCATCGGTATGTCATATATCAGAAATCATCTCAATCCATGACCATCAACCACCATGTCACAATCTCCACATGCTGCTCCATCGTGGAAGGCTAGTCCATCCATCTCAAGCTACATGCCCACTGCAACATATCGTATCAACCTCGTCATGTGTCATCCTCATGTGAATCACTGCCATGATACTCCAATACAATGTTAACATATCTCTGTACACTACATATCCCCATGTTTGAAATAGTCGGATGGCCAGTCCAACTATCACGCTCAAACCATGAGAGTGAACATTCTCATGCCACCATCAGTCGTTTCTCAAAACATCCTGCCACATTCTGAACTCGATCAAGAATCCATCTCCATATAAGTAAACCATGCTCAGGTCCATGAAGTAGTCCTCATCTCATCTGCAACATGTCTATGATGTTTGGTGTCAATGTGCTATATGAAATCAGCCACATCTATCCCAACATCATCCATATGTGTGCCTCCTCCGTATGAAGAGACCATCTCATCAAACTCCAACTCTCGGTGTGCCACATCCATGTCCATGAAGCTACCTCCATCACATCTGCAATGTGTCATCCCTGAAGTCTGCCATAGAAACAAGTATACACTTGTCTCATCTATCCATTTGTTGCGCATGATAATAGATCAATCAGCTCCCATGTGTCAAAAGTAGTTGAGTCTCGGCTCAACCCATGCCCAAGTGTAGCCACCAAGGCATCATCATCATCGTAACTCCATCACCTAAAAGTGCCTCATATCGATCCTCTACATCAAGTCACTCTTCCAAGCCATGTCCCATGCATGTACTTCAAAGTATGCACCCCATCCTGCATTAAAGCTTCTGACTTCAGCTCCTCAATGCATCAGATCCTCCAAGTCCACTATATATGAAGTCCCCAAAAGTCACAACAATCTCATGTCATCATGAGCTCCATAAGCCATCCCCAACCAACACTCTAGCAAGCATACAAGTCTCGGCCCAAAGGTCGCTGCAAGATGCCTCAACTCTCCATGTAGTAAGAATGCCCCATAGCCTACTCACAACTCCATCCAAGTCCATGGCCTTGTTGTACAAGAGTGCATAACCTCTCCATCGGCTCATAATTAAAACATCTCCATGTCACATCAGTAAATCCATCTGCACAACATCCCTGCTTTGGCACTCCTCATTGGATGCCCATAAGTGACATCTCTACAAGTGCTCGTGCACAATGTCCCTGCATAAGACTACCATGCTCCATGTCTCCAACCTGATGTCCATGACTAAGCTGCTCATGTAGTCCAACCAAGTAGACCCATCACAACAATCGGTCATCCTCACCCAAGTCTGCAATCTTCGGTCTAGTGAACTCGGTCACCCAACCATATCATCATCACATGAGTCTCTCCATCATAGCTCCTCCACCCAAAGTGTCCACCAAGACTTGCTCTTGGTCTCGGCCATGAGAAGTCCACCCAAGAGTGTGCCCTCCAATCTGTCAATGAGTCATGCCAGGCACTTAGCCAATGTGACTAAAGCATAACCCATTCCTCCACAACAATCATCAAGTTCCACCCTTGTCACAGGCCTTTGTACCTTCTACCATAAGGTCACAAACAACCCCAAAAAGTCCTCCAACAGTCAACAATCCTGGCTTCTCCATACAAGGTCTCATCATAAATATCCATGGTAAGATTCTCCCTAGCATCGGCAAACTGGCTTTGCCCTTCCCTACACACGGTCCATCTACCAAATGCTCAAATGAAACACAAGTATCAATAGTACTTACATCGTCATCATCAACATGAGGTTGCTCTATGAGAGTACCCTCATCCATACATGTCTGCAAACTGCACGATCCTTATCCAACTTGATCAATCTCAAGCTCATCCTCCATCATGGCCATGTCTGCAACATCTTCAACTATCATGGCTTCCTCTTCCTTGTTTGCACAATCTGCAACTTCATCTTGCTCCATTGTCCAACCAAGTTGAAGAAGCTCATTTTCAACATTTTTTTCCAAGACTGCAAGCTTCTCTCGAATTCGGGGGTTCTCCTCTTTCATCCGCTTCAACCTGTATAAGGTAAGCAAGAGCTTCCCTTCGCATTCTTCCAAACCTGCCATGCCTTGTACTTCGTCTTCCCCGGTTCATACTTCGTTTGGCCCACAGAAGCCCAAACCGTGTATACCTGCCCACACGTAGTACCACTTTCCCACCTGACAAGTACCCAAATCGTATGACCAGCACGTAGTACCACCTACCCAACTTTACGACACCCGGTTCCAACCTTTACCAGCTTCACCAAGTTCCCTGCAGCCATGAACCGGCCCTTGTTCCACTTGTATGTGAAACTAGCTTCCTTCACCTGCAAGTACCTGCTTCCACTGTCACTTGATCACAAACAACCCTGCTCTAACCAACTCTCAAGTTGTGTATCAGCTTTCATCCGCAAGCTACACCAGCTCTGATACCAACTGTCACGATAGTGTAGTGGGATCAGCACTTCTTCATCAACCCAGTCATCAGCCAACTTTGATACCAACTCACGATAGTGTGGTGGGATCAGCACTTCATCCACAAGCTTCATTAGCTCTGATACCAACTGTCACACCCCCAAGCCTATGGTGGTCTTTCAACCGTGCCAGCGAGGCGCGGCACCACCGAACACTTTCTTTTTCACAATACTCATGCACATGGACTACGCCTAATTCACTTTCTCCTACTTAGTTTGTGATTCTCAACCAAGTATTATTATGTTATCCTTTATACCAATGAACACCCATACACATTCATTATCCACAACAT
>APFE031341739.1:43597-54891 GCA_000404065.3 Pinus taeda
GGGGGGGGGGGGGAGCAGGGAAATGAGACATGTGAAGGGTTTGGAGGGCTGCTAGAACTTGGGGGAAAGAAACTGAAACCTGTCATAGGGAAATGCTGCAGGTCGGGGTTGAGAAAAGGTTATCACTCCTCTGTTAGCCTTCGGGGGCCCAGTCATCTCCAAAAATAGTGGGGGGTGAGAGGGGTGATGAGAAATGGAAGATAGGCCTTGGTATACTAGTTTGGCTTCTGGGGGATGCCTAAACCAACGGGGAATAAAAGAGGTTCGGGGGATTAGGAACAGGAGAAATCCAGTCCAGTGGGGCTTTACATGGCCAAGGGGGGGTGCGTGGGGGGGAATATATTCTTTATAACCTTGTGTAGTGATGGACTACAATGGAAGGCTAAGTCTAGAAAAGCAAAGAGGGGGAGGGGAGAGTAGCGATGGAGCATAACAAGTTGAGGGGGTCCGCCCTGGTGGTGGAATTGCAGCCAAAACCCTGCTTTTCTGAATGCAGAATTCCAATTCCTTGCTGAATAGATCACAAGAGCAGCGGGGGACGTTTGTGGGAACCCTAGGAGATGTGTACTAGGGGGATAAAGCTGAGGAGAGAAGCAATAATTGGGTGGATGCGAATTGGGGGCAATTGGGTTGCCGAGAAGCAAACTGGAAGTTTTAATGCTAAAAAACAAATTAATAAGGGGTGGAGACTGAGGGAGGAAATTTCTAAAGGAAAGGATGGTGAAATTAGAAGGGAAACATCGAAGAAAAGGAGGCCGACAAGTAGGTAAGTAGGCATAGTAGAAAATGAAGGCCCGGGAAGCATCACCGAGCAAAACACAGAGAAAAAGGGGAAGAAGAACGGGTGAAGAAAGCATGCAGAACTTAATACATGCTTGCCATGTAGGCACCCCAGCACAAGTAAAACCCGTAACGCTAATGTGGGAAGCAAACTTAAATGCCAACATGGAAAAAAAAGAACTCCCAATGGAAGACTCAGAGCCATTACTTAACCACCCAGGCCATATCAGAGGCCACCAAACTCTGTAAGGCAGACCATACAATAGTACTGGATAATGAAAAATCTATTGGCCAGGGCAGTGATAACATACAAGGACATAGAAGAACAAGAGCGAGACAAGCAAGAGGAACCAAGTTTAAAGGACATCCAGAAGGAAATCTAGGTGGCACAAGTTCAACAATATCACCAGAACCTTTGTTTTGGGAGATTGGAGAAGTAGATCCAAACATTGTTGCAGAACGAAGTGCACGGGTCAAGTGCTAAGGACCCGACTCCAATTAAATCATCTGATGACTGAAGGAGAGAGACAAAAAGTTAATTTTTGTTATTATGTTGGATAACATTTATTTTACAAGTCAAAGAATTAAGTATAGTAGATATAGTTGCAAACTTAGCATGGATGATTATGATAAAACTATTTAAATTTTGGACAACTTTTGATGCTGAGTGGTGGCCAACGAACTTGGTTTCCTTCGGGTTGATTGAGGCTGTAAGACATATTTTGTTTATTGAAAAGGGAAGTACTACCAAGCATACACATTTTTTTTTTTTACATCATTACATATAATAATCCACCTCATCAACTTAATAATCAAAATTATTACATTACATATAATAATACACCTCATCAACCAAAGAATCAAAATAAATTCTCTGCTTGGTTTATTTTTGACTTTGGTGATATGATTATTTTACTTACATTTTTTTTAGTCAACTATATTATTAGCATAAAAGGGAAAAAATCATTCTTAAAAATCCAAATATTTAAATCATACAAATCATACTTATTAAATTCCAATTTGAATTTTCAAATACTATGTTATATAATAAAAAACTAGAATGTTTCAAATTTGATATTATACATTTTAAAAATTTAGAGATATATTTTATCTTTCTTCTAATAATAATGTTTTTTTGTTTATTTTCTTTCATGGACCTTATTTTTAAATTTTAAATAATTTCTAATATTCTAAATATAATATGGAAATTTAAAAAAATTCTAATAACAATAAATAATATACAATGGTGATTGCAATCCCCTAAAAGAAATCATATTTTGATATTTTTTCCAAAATTAAAATTTAAGATTGTTTTTTAATTTTAATAATTATTTGTTAAAATGATTATTTCTGATAAATAAATACATATTCATAAATTAATATTCAAACTATTATTTAAAATCTATAAAAATAAAAATATATTTAAAAAAGTCAATCACCTTTAATCTAATTAAAATCCACTTTCACAAATTCCTTCTTTCTTAGGCTTTTTCATAAATCCCAAGACAATAATAAAATTGCAAATTTGAAATTTACCCATTTCAAAATTATTTCCATTTATTTTCCTAGGTTATCCATGTGTATTCCGACAAACACTCCAAATCCAGCTAAATAAACTATTGACAACTGATTTTTAGAGGAAAGAGACATAATTTCATCCAACTATTATGTATTCGAGCTAATTTGATAATTATGATATAAAATGAAAAATTACAATTTTAACTCCGTTTAACCAAATTTCAAATTCTAATCAAAATCGATCGAAAAAATTGGGGAAAAACTCAATGAAAAGGTAGCCCATCAAATTTAGCCTCCATAGTCACCTGAGTGGACCGAAGTTTGGAGTTTTTCAACTGAAATTTAATATAAAGTTTACGACTTTTTCGACAGAAACTTAATGTAATCTGACGCATATGTCATCTACCATATAGAATTTCACCAATGTTCTTCTTCTGACTGGACACAAACGTTCCCATGTGCTCACTCATAAGTGTGAATAGGAAAGTACAGCACATGGCGAGAACCCATGAATTAACCCATGAATGTCGAACACATTTGTATTGTTTTCATGAAGTGCATACCCATGTGCCCATTCTTGTTTTTCACTTCTTGTTCATGGATACCCATGGTTAATGGGTCCACTATGTCTAGGGTTGTTCAACGCTAGGGTGGACTAGCTCATGAAGAACTAAAAGATATATTCATGAATAGTACAGGGTAAATGTTTGGTATGTTTGGTATTGTGGTATTATAAACTTTACCATGTCAATGTGTATAATCTTGGGCTTTTAGGAAAATCAAATATATTTATGTATTTTAAAATATAATTTAAGTGTATTTGTTGGAGTGGTAAACAAGGCAATGATTCCTAGGACATGGGCATTAAAAGTTTCTACGCCGAATTTATGATAAGGAAATGTGTTGGACAAGTAAAGCTTGGCGTTTTACAAGATAACATTTTTGAGGTGACTTAGGTTATAATAAAAGTGCTAATGGCGCTTATTCACATTTTTTGGAATCGGGAGATGAGGGTTTTGTCTATACAGGAAATTTCTTGCTCATGAGTCACGTGAGGCCTCACAGGAGAGCCAATCTTGTTTCTTAACTAGTGATTGTACTCACTCGAGGTTGGAGAGAGGAAGCATGGCAGACTATGGACTTTGATGGCAATGTAGAATGTAATTTGGGATCCATGCTCGCAGTGAATTCTAGAAACATTATTCGCAGTGAGATTGGTTCAATGAGTGGTGTCTTCAGTGAGGGGCTCCATTTTGGCGCTGGGTTTATCTTTGGAGTGGGTGTTGGAGCTTCAACTCACGTCTTTTTCCAAGTATTCCCTTTGCATTTGTCTTCCATTGTGTTAAACATATGGGGAACTCAATTCATTTGGTTAAATTATGAACCAGTGAAACCACAGAAAGGGCCCTTTATCTTCCATTGGTGGCTTTGGCAGGCGTCTCCCCTCTTCTACTCAACCATTTGTGGTTTTAAGGCCTATAGTATATATACCTTAGTGGAAAGTTGAAGGTTGGTGACCTTTTGGCTTCTAGGGGTAAGAGGAGACAGAGTAGGAGGGTTGGAGGCCAACTCAAGAAGCTCATCTTCTTCTAGATTTGGTACTAAAGCTCTATGAAGCTCTTAATTGGGGAATGTTTGTTTGTGGTGTGGTGTGGTCTTTCACAGGTGGCAATTGGGACTTCTTGGCTCCGACCAATTAACACTGTGTTGATTTTAGGAGTGGGTGTGGAGTATCTTAGGGTTATTTCACTACCTCACAACAACTATGTGGGGAGACCATAGTTCTTGCGCTCAGGGCATGGGTGTGTGAGCATGGATGGATAGTAAGAAGTGTAGTTGTTTTCTAGAATAATTAATGGGGGTTGTGAGGACATTTGAAAAACCTATAAATGCAGTGACAAAGAGATAAGTCCCAGTGCGGTTGGGTCCTTAAGGGTGTTTCTCCTAGGCGGGTGGATTTTCCACCCCCGTTTGATTTTGTGGAAACACAAATTCATCAAGTGCAAGTGACAATTGATTAACTAAGGTGTGATAGGCAAAGTCACAGAAACAATGTCATCCGCTTTATGAATGAAATTCAACATAACCAATAACACAACCTTGATCAATAGGAATCCCTCCATAGAGGGGAATAGAGGCTCCAGGACCGAATGGATAGCTTCGAGGGACACATGACACACATGGAATCTCATGTTCATGATGCATTCCATCACCCCGGTGAAGGTGGCAATGATGCTTAGGATCTAAACAATGTGAATGCGTAATGATGCAAGTGGGTTCTATTTTGTTTTTTGCTCAGTTTTGGGCCATCTAGCCAATGATATGTGGTATCATAGTTTTGTGATGTTGTTATGAGTGTCTTTTTGTTTGTACTTGATGACCAACAAATTCAGTAGGCGTGAGACCTTTGTACTTTTTAAAATGAGCATTCCACTATGTAAACTTATCCAAAATTAATAGAAATGGTTGATATACTATATATATAATATATTATATATATATATATTATATATATATATATATATATAAATATATATAATATATATATAATTAAGTGATCAATATTAAATATCAGTTTTAATTAAAAAAAGAAATTTTTTAAACAATTTATTTATAAGTTTATTAAAATATACATTTTTATCCTAAAATATTTTACAATTTTCTATAGGGATAGAATAACCAATGATGGGATAAGGTGTTTGTTAAAGGCAATGTTTACTAAGTACATCTTGCTACCATGCCTTTCCATGCAAGGTTGTGCTCAGTCTAGATGTAGTGATTTGTTATAATGTCTTGAATCGAATTCAAGTTAGAGGTAGATGTGGTCTGATCTCAAGGCTCACAATAACAGATAGTATTAATATATATATAATAATGAAAAAAATATTGAAATATACTCGTCATAAGATGTGTTTAAAACTTCAAAAAACAAAAATAGGTAAGGGTGTGTATTAAATTGATTTTAATATATAATTATATTTATATATTAAAAAAAGGAATTTTTACATTGTAAATTTTCTCTTTAATTTCTTGTTATTAATTTTTTCATCCATATATTTGTTAGGGTGGTTATATAAATTAAAAGTTGTAATATAATAGACATCAATATGATAAATATCAAGACAATAATCTTATTGAATATATCTCAACATCTTAAGATTAAAACAATCATAAATATTTAGCTGAATTATAACTTAGTTTTATTATTATTATTATATTAAAATAATTAATATATGAATTACACATATATACACTAAAAAAAGGTAAAAAAAAGAATTAATGGTGGAGATTTGCACCACTTTATCCTCGAGATTCTTAACCTGTGAATACACTTTCTTACTTGTTACAATATTGTGAGTCAATACAATGGCTTATGTATATCACATACACAAAAACCATAACTCATTTCATGTAACACTTCATATGATTTTTTTTTTCAACTAATCAATTTAATTAAAAGGGAAAAAAATATACAACTATTTAGGAGATAAATCTCAAACTTTAATATGTAACTATTGTAAAGAATTTGAAACTTAAATCCTAACCACCCACCCAATAATTATTAATAATTAAATTAAAATTCAAAAAACTTATTTTAAAATAAACACACATGTCAACAAAATTAACTTTTGACTACTTGACAGTTTCCATCTCTTAGCCACTTCAACATTTGCATTGGTTCACTTTTATGCCAAGGGCGTCCTCTGACATGGGTCTCCTACATGCGTTCCTCGACATGGACCTCTATTTCATCATACCATTTAGATTATTGAGTTAGTGGGAAAGAGTGCATAATTAGTTATCAGGAAAAAAATCATTTCGAAGAGGTTTACTAAGTCAATTTAACTAATGGAGCATGAATCTGATGGACTCAAAAAGAATCAAATTCAGAGGACCAAAGTCTTAGGGATTTAACCAACTAAACTACCCATCAAGGCTGGGCTCTATATATCTTATTTCCTTTCCCATTTTTTTAATCCTTTAAATTCAAAACACACATACATTTGTTTTTCATCAACCTCCAAACCTGTTTCTGTTGAGAAATATAGGGCATCAAGTATTAAGCGATTTATCTTCAATTATTAAATGCTTGTGAGTTCTTTTTACTTCTTTAGATTAAGATATTCTTTTACTTAGGTTATTAGTGTTCTTCTTCATCAAATAACTACCAATGCATGAACATAAATATATAAGAGACAAAGAATATAGGATATCAGGTAAGGCCAAAACCTCTCACTCTTTGAGATGAAAACCCACACAAATTCTTCTTATAGAGATTCCAATTGATGAATACCAAGACCAAGACCCTTGACCTATTTTTCACTCCAATACCAAGACACTAGTTCTATTGACTCTCAACCTTCTGCACTTTTCCTCTTCTTGACTCCTCTTCCACTTCGACCTTCTTAGCACCAAGACATAGTTATAATGGTAGTATCAAAACGAACAGTGGTCACGCTGAGATCATCTCCTATCAAAGAACACTGAGATGATCACTAAAATTGTGATAGAAACGAACTATGGTCACACTGAGATGGCATTGATATTGTGGTTCTCTACACTTTAATGTCACCGGGACAAACTAACTTCTTCTTTGTGATAATACCAAACCATAGTCACTGTAATTTCATTGAACTATCCCTACTGTAATGTTAGAACTCATTTTAGAAAATGATCTGAACTTTTGTTTCTCTATGTTAGCCTGAGTTCTATGTTTTTGTGATGTGAAGACCCTATCCCTTATATACAGTTCTTGTTCGACATAAATAAGCTGACATGAACATATGAACAATTGTGTCTCCATTAGGTGAAGCTGATATGCGTTCTTTATTTTATCTTTAGGCTGACTTGAAGAGGAATAACATGTGCTTGTCTTGGAGGGCTATTAGAAAATCCTATAGAATGATATACACTTGTAACATGCCCAAGAAGGGTTCTTCATACATGAAATTGAATCTCTTTGAATTTTATGACTAGATGACAAATCCTAAAGGCTCACAATGGGAGCCATCTAAAAATAAAATTTTTTTCTCATGAAACTCATGAGGCAAGCATTACAATAATAATTTTATTTTTCTTCTTTACATCATTTACATAAAATCACAATTATACATGTCATTATGAAGACCGAACCTAGTTACTTTCCAACACTCCCTCTTAACTAGGGAGGTATTCATAATGGTACTTGGTCATTCTCAATCTGAAGAATTTCTCATAAGAGGAATTAGATTAGTAACCCATCTATATAACATAATATCAACCAACATTGTCACATAACAAGGCCTTGACTAACAATTTTATCTCTCCACAAGATCTGAGCACAATGCTAGCGATATCAATGATTTATAGACACCCTCATTATTGTATCTCCTGGAACATACCCCACTCGGGTTCTCAGGATGTGTTTCATCAGGACTATTCTTATCTTGGATTTGCAGTCGTTAACAAATATTGGTCCTCAATGAATATTTCCTACCCATCACCCATTTCGTCATCTATTTTGTGTTTAGAAGACACTTCACTTACCATTCATGGCACACAAACTACCAATTCTATGTGACACTATTATCTACCATGAACCAACTCGAATTCTCATCGAATAATACGATGTATGAATCGAATTATTGAATTTCTATATATATATTTTTGATTTAGACGTATTTGGTCACTATGGTCTTAGGAATGAGAAAATACCATATCTATATGAATGCTGTGACTTGTACAAACACACTTTGAATGCTAAATTTTGATTTTAACAATGAATTATCAATCTTAATCCTGACAAACTTAAAATAACATAAACATTATATGAAGTTAAATTATGTGAACTAATATTCCCATATTGCAATGAATCTTAGAATTCTCCTCTACATATGTGAGGATCCAACCTAGGGTTCTTTAATTAAAACTAAATTTATTTAATTTAATCACAATAAAAAGGAAAATAACATGTTTATAACTTTAAAATTACTTGATAAAAACATACAAGAAAAATTTGATCAATAACATATGCAACATGTAAAATTTTATTTATTTTTCAACAATTTACATAAATAAAACAACAATTGGAAGAATACTTGTTTTAGTGGCTTGGTTGGGATGCTCCTGACTCTCTTGAGATATTCCTCCTAGCTACCCGACCGAATTTACCTCCCAGCCAACTAGGAATGATTTCTAGCCCATGGAACCTCCATAGGTTCCCTAGCCCTCTGAACCCAAGTCCAACCAACTGTAGTGTATCCAAGTTAAAACTAGCACCCTCTATAGATCCAAGTTTGAGTCCCCTCATTTTTCTCTCAATTTTCTCCCTTCTCATTCTCGACATTCCTCCCCAAAATAAAATCCTCCAATGGCAAAACAAAGACCACGGATGTCCCTCTTTCCTCTCATCCTCCTCTTTTATGTCTCTTGCTCCCATCCACTTTAACCTCCTAGCATTAATATCATGACTACCCCTCATCATTTTATTTTAATATTCTTGACTTTCCTTACCATATCTTCTTCAAAATAGATTTTTGAAAGCACTTTTGGAATAAAATATAGATATTTAATTTCGAAATAAATTGGAGAAGAATATACCTTCTCTAAAAGTAGATTTGAGAAGACACATTGAGAATAGAAATATGAATATTTAATTTAGAAATAAATTGGAGAAGACCATATCTTATCCAAAAGTAGATTTGGGAAGACACATTGAGAATAGAAATATAGATATTTAATTTTAGAAAGAAATTAGAGAAGACAATATCTTATCTAAATGTAGATTTGAGAAGACACATTGAGAATAAAAATATGGATATTTAATTTTGAGAAATAAATTGGAGAGAACCATATCTTATCCAAAAATATATTTTATAAAGCACATTGGAAATTTAAATATGGATATTTAATTTAGAAATAAATTATAGAAGAACATATCTTATGCAAAAGTAGATTTTAGAAGACACATTGGGAATAGAATAATAACAAATAATAAAAGTAATATTAGTAAGATAAAATTACAGATTCATAAGTATAGGTTTATATCAATATTATTTAATAATTGTAAGTCAATATCTGCAAGTTAATTAATCATTATCAAAATTATCCTGGTAAGATCAAGTAGGGCATTACAACATAAATAGAGAGTCTGGTCTCTCTCAAATTTGTCTTTTTCAAAAAAAAATCTATGAAAGTTGGTACTACAATATAGGTATGTCATAGGTATACCATTATTATGGGAGGCCAAACAATTATGTTTTCAAGGTTCTCAAGATAATAAAGTTATATTACTCATCATCAATTTTCATATTGTTCTTGTAATAGTTTTGTTGTTGATGTCAAAGATAAGTAAAGACTACAAATGTCCGAGATGAAAATGGCAAGATGAATATAGTTGGAAATATTCTTTGGATACCTAGTTCTTTCTTGATGCCCATTTTGGAGACCATATGAATAAAAAAAGTGAATATATATACCTAGATTAAACGGGAGTGTAAGATATATGGTTCAATATATTATCTTAATTCATTTCCAATAGTACATGTAACTTCCTCTAAGTCCGTATAAATGGGTAGATATGAAATATTCTAGTAGGTTAGTCCAACCATAAAGTACAAGTCAACCCAACTAGTTTTATAAGTCAACCCTATATGAATAAAAAATATATGAGTGCATTTGAATACCATCATAGTAAGAAGAGCTTGGTGGGAAACAAAATCTGGGGAATACTCCTTGGGTATTAAAGTTGGAGCAAAAGATGATTTGGGGAGTGAATGAGACATCTTGACATTTTCAGTATAAATTTTCTTCTAGAATATTTTAGACCATAAAATTTGGATATATATGGGATATTTTCATGCATATGTGATAGAAATTTAGGCATTGGTTCACTGTGATTTCATAGATATGATTTGAGGAATTTAGGGTTTTTAAATGCTCCTTAAATATGCTTCAAACATGTCAGCTTGGAATTTCCATTACAACTTTTTTCTAATATGTTTCACACTATGAAATCTATAAGAGATAGAGATGAGATCACCATTTACTCATGCTAGAAATTTCTAACCTTGATTTGCTATAATTTTGGAGACATGCTCTAAGGAAAATAGGGTTCTTAAATGCTCGTGAAACATACTTCAAATAGGTCATATTGGCATTTTTGTTATAAATTGTTTTGTGAGATGTTTTAGACTAGGAAGTCGAGGAGACATAGCAGAGATCTAGGTACCTATGGAAATTTCAAACCTTGGTTAATTATAATTTCAAAGATATCCTTAGAAGAAGCTAGGTTTCTTGAATGCTCCTGAAATATGCTTCAAACAAGTCATCCTGCCATTTTCATTTTAATTATTTTTTTAATATTTTCCATATTGTGAAATTTGGAGATAGAAGAAAGATCTCTAGCTCCTTGTGGTAGAAATTTCAAACTTTTGGTTTACTATAATATATATATATATATATATATAATATATTTTTTTTTTTTTTTTTCATTTTAATTATTTTTTTAATATTTTCATATTTTGAAATTTGGAGATAGAGGAGAGACCTCTAGCTCCTTGTGGTAGAAGCTTAGTTGAATATATCTATATATATATATACACACTATGTAGAGGTTAGAGTTATTGAATAACCCTAAAATTAACTTCAAAGAATTCAGTTTGACATTTTTGTTATAGCTTATTCTCTGAGGACTTTATTATAAAAATTTCAAAGATCTAAAGAAACACATAGAAGTTCCTCATGTAAAAATTACATTATCAGATTTACATAATTGGATACCTGGCATGCTTTTTTTTGGGAAAGATCAAAAACAACAATTTTTATGTCAAGCATGCATGGTGAATGTAGAGGGAGCAAGTAATAAGTAGGATGGGACAAAGAAGAAGTAGCTAACAAAATGATAGATTAAATAAATGTTGTATGGTAGTTTATTCCCTACTTAAAAGTTAGAAAAAAATAATGAACAATTATATTTAATATGATTAAATACATTTTCTCAAAACAATAATTATTTA
>APFE031341739.1:55849-82739 GCA_000404065.3 Pinus taeda
CTTATTACAAATTCAAATTCATCGTAAATTAATTAATATAGCACTATCAAGTTCATGACTAATAAAACTCATGATATGTTATCTCCGTGTGTTAATTTTCATCCATACATGTCTCATTGCGGTCCTTCAACATTGATCACCTTCAGTTTTGATTCCAGTGGTAGAGGTTGGATGAGATATTCCTTAACATAATCCATGGTTTCTTGGATATTGGGAGAGGAGAAGGTGTTAAAAGTGGTGACTAGGGCCAAACTCCATGTGGGTCACCTCATTTATGGCAGTTGATATTTTTCCTAGATTCCTCTTGTCGAGAGGTGTAGGATTGATCTACAGATCATCCGATTCCGACAACTATTTATGGAGATATGGATTTGTTTGTATTTACTTGGCAAGAGGAATCTAGGAATTTATTTGTATTTACTTGAAAAGAGGAATCTTTAGATCAATCCTACACCTCTCGACAAGAGGAATCTAGGAAAAATATCAGCTGCCATAAATGAGGTGACCCACATGGAGTTTGGCCCTAGTCGCCAATTTTAACACCTTTTTAAATTGTCAAGGTCGGCCAATAGTTAAATATGTGGCACACATGCCCAGTGAATCATATAAATAGAAGAGAGGTTGATTAATTTTCTCATCATCTCATCTCACTCTCCCTCCTTAGCTTTGGGTTATACAAGGAGAAACTCACACGTGGGAAGGAGGATGCATTAGGGCAAGGACACTAAAAGGAGGACGCAAAAGCTGCTGAAGGTCTCTTTGACCTTCGTTGACCAAGCATTGACTCATCAAGGGTGTGGTTTTGGTGTGGCTACCTCTCCTAGGTAGGACACATAGTTTGGCACAAAAATCGAGGCAATCCGTCCACAGGTTTGACCAGCATTGACTGCCCTAGTTTTGGGCAGCAGGTTGAATTTAGTCAACAATAGTTTGACAGTGTTTTTGGGGTTGTTCAAGGGTTGTTTCTTCAGTCTGTTTGAGGGCTAGTTGACCAAAAATTGACCAAGCATATTGGAGGTCAATTTCAACTCGTTTGACCAAGTTTGACTTTGCTGATCTAGGGTTTTCTACTGCTAATATAAAATTACAAAATTCTGATTTTGTACTATTTCTCTTTGCTGAACTATTGAAGATAAAAGAAGGTTTGATCAAAGGGTTCCCCGCATTGGGGTTTGTCCCTGGCTAGCTGCCATTTCTTGTGTCTCTTGTCTTGGCCTGTTTTTTGTTGGTCATTTAATGTTCTATCTACACTTTACTCAATGTATATGTGCTTGCTAATCTGTGGCTAATAAGAATAAAAGAAGTAAACTGCTCTAAGCATAGAACATACCATAATTTAACATGGTATCAGAGCTAAGGTGAGGACAAAGCCCAAGCAAGAGCAAGAGCAAGAGAAATCACTGAAGAGAAGGTTGGCAAGGCTATCCTAAAAAATTTATGGGGCCCTCAACACTCTTCCCCACTGAAGACAAGCTCCATGAGAAGTCTGACTATCACGGATGGATGATGTCTCTCAATCTGACTTTAGAAGATCAGGAAGTGTTGGACCATGTGAGAGGCAATATTGTTGTGCCTCCATCAAATGCATCCACTACTACTAAAAGAAAGTGCTCCAAGGGAGAAGTTAAAGCAAGAAATATCATCTGGGACTTTATCGACAAGCGCCTGGTAGTCTATGTTTCCAAGCTGACAACCTCTAGGGAAATCTACAATATACTGGTGAGTTTATTTAAAGTTAATGATGCAAATCAAGTTCTGTTCCTTAGAAATAAGCCGAAGGAAATTAAGAAGGGCAAAGATGAGAGTATGCAAGCATATTTCTCAAGGATCACGAAGATCAAGAATGATCTCCTATCCGTTGGGGAAGTAGTTTCTGACAGGGAAATGACTATCACAACTCTTGGAGGACTACCACCTGAATGGTATATATGCAAGACTACTCTTCTCAACAATAATGTCATCCCAGGATTCGAGGAATTGATGGCTAGATGTATTCAATAAGAGACAAGGATGGAAGGGCAAGAAATGCCTGCACTTAAAGGCCATCCCTCTGCCTTTTCTTCTCATGCTAAAAGAAGAAACAATTATGGGGCTAAACCTAAAGGAAAGGCTAGACCGAAGGGTGGAAGAAAAGGGCAATGCTACAATTGCAATAAAATGGGCCACTATGTGAGGGAGTGCCCTGATAAAAGGGACTCATACCATGATGATGACCAAAGTCACTCTCAAGGAAATCAAAGGAATGACAGGTTTGATGGTAGAGGTAAAAGAAATGTCGGAAATCACGGAAGAGGAAAACCGTTCAAGAAGGTAGGAAACTCTAGGTATGAATCTAACGTTGTTAACAATAAGCAAGATGAATATTGTCTACCAGCGTCCCTCTCTACTACTGCTCCCCCTAACACGTTGGGAAATTGGCTTATTGATAGTGGTGCCTCAAGGCACTTCACTAGTTTCAAAGAATCTCTCTCCAATCTGATATAGAAGGAGACCAACCTAGAAATTGTTCTTGGGGACAATGAAAAATACCCCGTGAAAGGCGTAGGGAATGTCACTCTTCAATGGAATCAGGGTAATACAATCCATTTGCATGAAGTCTTATATGTACCTGATCTCAAAAAGAACCTGTAGTCTCTTTCGGCAATGGAGGACAAAGGCTACAAGGAAACCTTCATCGATGGCAAGGTACATGTATGGAAAAAGAATTTTAAAGAAGCTTTCACTCTTGGGTTTCGAGTCGATTCATTATATCGGGTCAGAGGAAGTATGTTGGGTGTCATGTCTTGTGATACATCACTTCATTTTGAACTATGGCATCGAAGGTTTGCTCACCTTCATTATAAAGATCTACCCAATGCAAGACAAATGGTGACAAGGATGCCTGAGTTCTAAGTAGAGCAAGAAGGTGTATGTCCGGGATGTGCCAAATGGAAGCTCAAAAGGGGACCATTCCCATCAAGCCAAATGTTGTAGCTCTAATACCACTTGTTGTAGATCTAACCCAGAAATATATGAAAATATAAATAAACCCAAGAATAACAAGATCTGAATAGATAGAAATACTTCTTTATTGATCAAACCCTTAAGGTAGGGTAACACCATACATTCACTCCTTAAGGAAGGAGAACACTCCACAAGCCATATGCTTGTACATACAATAATCCTTGACTATCTTTCTTGACTTAGGCCTCATACATGCAATACCATGGATCATTACCATGGTTCCCTCATGCCATCCACTAATACCATGGGCCCATTACATTATTACTAACTACTTGTGGTCCCTTACATGATATGGGTTAACCACCTTATTTATTACTATGACCCATCCCATTATTACAATACTACCTTGGGTACCTCCCTTTGTACCCCATATTACCCCCCCTAGGTATATAACATTCCACCCCCCTTAGCATGTTTCGTCCCCGAAACATGGGAAGAACATAAATAATAAGATCTACTCAAAAGAGTAGTCCACTGATACCATGCACGCGCATCTAGCCATCCAAGAGAAAGGTGAACCCTTGATCTCGCTGGTGCCTCGCTCGCTTGAGATGGAAGTTGACCGTGGCAGATCTTTTGTGTTGATGTGTAGTAGGTGGATCGTCGCTCCTCACTATATGTCATACATGGGTTGTTGTCCTTGTGGCTAATTGCTTGCCATCTTGTTGGTTGTTTTCTTGCGGGGTGATGTGGGTGATGATATATTGAGGTTTTAACCAACGGTGTCTTTTTCTTTAATTCACCCTGTTGTGGTGCCTGTTGTGGTGTCTTCTTTTCCAAAATGACTTCAACCACTGAACCCTCATCAGATGTGTCAGAACCTGTTACCTTTTCAGCTTCAGCCTCTGTTTGTGTTTGATTGTCAACCATCAACTGCTCATCATCTGATATGTCAGTCCCTGGAACATCTTTTGCGTCAACCTCTGTGGACTCTACCTGCTTATTGATGGAAATATCCTGTAATGTAATTTTCTTCTTTTTATACCAGAGCTTCAGGAATTTCTTCTGCACATTAATATTTATAGTACCCATTGATTCCGTCCACGGGTATCCCAAAACAACATCCATATTATCTGTCTTTGAAGTATAAAAATCACCATGCAACACATACTTATCCATAGAAATCTTCAAATCCTTATATACTTGGACATCCTCATCATTCACCTGTGTATTTTCAATGTGTTTTGCGAGAACTTGCAATTTTTTTGCCAAATTAACATTGATGAAATTATGCTTGCAACTAATATTTATAGAAACAATGATCTTTTCTTTCTGAATCAATCCATGAACTTGTAATAAGGAGATACCAGCAGAAAATAACCCTTTAGGTTCCTTGGTTTCCTTCTTTCCTGTAAAAATAAAATATTTGATAGGCTGTGTGTCTATCTGTGTGAGCTTATCCAAAAGACTAGCTTTATGGTCAAAGTGGTCTATAAGAGCTTTTGTGAATTTGTACGAAGTCAAGGGCCTTCGAAGGCAACGTTGATGTCTTTGCCACCATTGCAATCTTTCATTGTCCAAGTACATTTGTCCCACACTCAGCTGAGTCTCATAATCATTGATGTAATTCACTCTAAAAAAATTCTCCATTTTTGCTAACCATTTGGCTGGATGAGAGCCATCAAATGCATACAAGTCCTCCAAATTCAGATATAGACCCGCCATCACAAAACAATTGGCGAAAATTTGAAATTGTCACAGTTTAGTCAATATTGCTCAGAATCCCTATTATAACCTGTTTTTGGAAATGAAACAACCATTCTGCATCTATCCATGTGATAGAAATCCTGATCCCAACAATAGAATTTCAGATTTGCACTGCAACTCTCCCGTCGTCCCCAAAATTTCTGCAAAAAGAGCTGATTTTAAATCAGCGATATCTCCCTCATCTGGACTCCAATTCGACTGATTGTTTTTTGAAATTAGGTATTTTTTCACAAAGATTCCATATCTACCATTAAATTTGGCAGATCTTGGACCAAGACGTCCAGATCTGCACCGCAAACTCTCTGCCCTGAATAGTTGTCTGCAACCCCACTGATTTTTAAATCAGCGAAATCTCCTTCATCCGGACTCCGATTCGACCGATTTGTTTTTTGAAATCGGGTATTTTTTCACATAGAATCCAGATATACAATAATATGTTGTAGATATTGCACCAAAACATACAGATCTGATCTGAAAACTCGACGCCCCCGAAATCCTGCAAAAAGTAAAAAACATTATCAACTGTTTTGCCCAAGAAAGTGCTATGATACCACTTGTTGTAGCTCTAATACCACTTGTTGTAGATCTAACCCAGAAATATATGAAAATATAAATAAACCCAAGAATAACAAGATCTGAATAGATAGAAATACTTCTTTATTGATCAAACCCTTAAGATAGGGTAACACCATATATTCACTCCTTAAGGAAGGAGAACACTCCACAAGCCATATGCTTGTACATACAATAATCCTTGACAATCGTTCTTGACTTAGGCCTCATACATGCAATACCATGGATCATTACCATGGTTCCCTCGTCCCATCCACTAATACCATGGGCCCATTACATTATTACTAACTACTTGTGGTCCCTTACATGATAGGGGTTAACCACCTTATTTATTACTATGACCCATCCAATTATTACATTATTACCTTGGGTACCTCCCTTTGTACCCCATATTAACCCCCCTAGGTATATAACACCAAAGCAAGACCTTCGATATCTTGCATTTGGTTCACTCAAACATATCTGGTATTGTTGTGGGATAAACTCCCCTAGGGTCTTGGGTGAATACCCTAACAGGCTGAAGTTTATCTATGCAAAGAAACACACATTCCAAGCAATCATAATGCTACTATAAGCAAACTCTACGATAGGGGGTGTACCTGAGGTCCTACATTTGAGAAGAGCCTCCCAGGGTCCAAACTCTACGATAAGGGGTGTACCTGAGGTCCTACGTGTAGCAGTATATTGACTAAACATCATAAAGAAACCAACTTCATATTATAAGGAAAGGTAGTTAGTTATGCAATTAAACAACCTATCACATATGAATCATAACATGAACATCATAACATGAAGAAGATCTATATCAGGAACAAAGACATGCGTTTCTTTTATTATAGACAAAGAAAGTACAGAAAATGAACAATTTCACCTGAATCGTCCTTTCGCAGGCTCCAAGCGGAACCGTCTTCCAGATTCGTCCAGTGTCAAGCCTTTAACAAACTCCTTCCATGACTTACTCCATGATCTCTCAAGTAGTATGAAATCATCAACACACATAAGGAAACAAGGGTTTCCTGTAGAATGGGGGAAGCACAGCAGGCACAAGGATCTTCAAACCTGGTCAGGGAAATCTCAGCATAATAATCTTTCTCTCTCTTCTCTCCTCCCTTTGGCCTTCGCATAGAAGCCTTTTTATACTTCTCCCAAAGTAGTTTTTTAGTTGGGAATTCGTTGGGAACAGTTGGACCACAGGCACTAACAGGTGATCAACAGGTAAAACCTGTGATCTCCACTCGAAATTAAGGAGATTTTTATTTTTTAAGTGTTTTTATACATATACGCGGGTTGGGTATACACAGACCCGCGTATACACACGTTTAGCTCATGGCAATGTCGTGTATATGGAAAAAACACTTTTTTTTTAGATTTTAGACCAGATTTGGTAGGAGGGGTTGCTCTAGGCCATGAGTGCAGCTTCACAAACCTCAAGAGTGAGATTTGGAGCTATAATAGATGCCCCCTAATATATGAGGTCAGAAGGGGTACATGATGGCCGAAATGTATTAAGCAATTTCATGGAAAGGAAATCTATCGAAGACTGAGAAGGACTGCACCATAATTCAGCCTGCCAAGCCACAAAAGGAGATAAAAAAGAAACACTGTCTGAGGTGGGCATACCCATGCTTAGAGAAAATACAGCATGTCTGCATATCAAGTACAAGCGGATCCACCAAGTATACAAGTATAAATGACTGGAAAATACATAATGGATCATCTGATCATGATCGAACAAGTACATGTCTGGATGTCACATATAAGAATGTCAATGATGCTGAAAGATGAAGTGGATCACTGATATCAAAGATTGATCCCAAAAAGTACCAAATGAACATGATGGAATAATATGGTACTACACTGCAAACTCAGGTGCCAGCATATAAAATGTCATCATGAATGACTGCAACATATAAGCTGAAGTGGTATCTACTAGCAACAATAGGAGAAACTATCAAGTGAACCAACGAATGATGATACAACCTGAGGTCTTCATCGACTACCGTGGTACATTTCTATAGCATGGGAATAAATGATCTGAAGTCGACCATGTGAGAAATCTTTTGATTACCAGTCATTGATGTTACCATTAACAAATGTGAGACAACTCACCAATAATGATAATGAACGTCAAGGTACCCAGTACAATCCAACAAGTGTGAATAGATGAGTTGGAGTCAAACACCTGTAATAATCTATCAATCAGGAGACAATGATGGTTTCGCACTGTTGATAGCGAAGGATCTGCCACTAATGACTGCAAACCCCAAGGTACTGCCAAATGAACTCTAGATCTTTGCCCCAGAGCAATGAGTTGAAGTCGATAGGGAAAGATCCGCTAGAAGGAAGGCATTAAAGCATCCTCCATCAATCTAGCGTGAGTGTAACTCGTAGGCCAATAATGTGGGAGGAATTGGATGAAAAAGATGTAGTAACCCAACCGAAGTACGTTTCTAGCATACACAAGATGTGGCTAGCGCACGGCAGAAACCCTCTGAACCAACCAATAATGAAAGTTGACCCAGAAGCAAGGTATCCACCAATAGGGTCAAATGGAAACCAACGTACTTCACGAATCCCAATGTGTGATAATGTAAGCTGATGTCGAACACAAGGGAAACCACTTAGTTAAAGACCCATGATACTGATCGATGTTGAGCATAAGGTGACCTATCAATAATGAAAATAGGGCTAGGGTGCAGCTCTAGGCCTGTCCTATGAGCACGATGTCGTCGTTGATAAGGACAAGACCCGCCAGCAAGAAGTCAATGGAGACCTTCTCAAACCGGCACGAGTAAAGGACCAATATAATTGATGTGATGATAGACATAGTACTGACAGCCAGGGATGGCCGACTGAAAAATAAGTCAAGAGACACCTCAGAGAGGTCGACTTAGGCTAACTTCCCTTGAACGAAAGCACGACTCAATGTGACTATGTGGCAGCATATGATGACTCTGTATAAGCTCGTTGCGTAGGAGGCACAAATGAACCCTCCATATGATTGGAAGAGATAACCAATCAGAGGAGAACTGACTCAATAACAAGGTTAAGGCATACCTAAGTCAAACTAAATCCCACCCAAGCGGGGGAGACTTTGTTTCGAGTGCTTTGTTCAAGGGCGACACGACTTACTCTAGCTGCCAACAATAAATGGAAATACTGTCTCATTACCGCTCTTTTTTGGAATATATATTTTTTTGGTCTTTTCTTTAAAGTTGGAAAAAGAATAAAAGAATGCTATAGTACATTGGAAAGAACGAGCATCAGCGAAGCAGATGATCTAGTTCCTGGGATTGGAACATTCCTATGCTCAACGCAGGGAGGCAAAAACTGGCCAGAGACACTCAAAGGTGTGTTCTTTCCATAATTCAAGGTGTGTCAAGTTGCAGAGGTCAAAGGAATGCAATTTTGATTTTGCAGTCGTCATGGTCAAAAGTTGGCTTAAACATGAGTCCAAGTGAAGCCGGCTTAAGGCCAAAAGGTGCAGATAGTCAAAATGCAATGCAGTAGTACAACTCAACACAAAGGAGCCTCTAGGGTATAAGGCCAGAACGAAATGAAGAAGCAAAGAGGAATGAGTCTTCATCGTATAAGTCATGGCGAGACTATAGAGGACTCTTGGGCCTACTCAAATCGGTGTAGCATGGGCAACAAATGTCAGTGAGGTGCTAACTAGGATGCCCATGTAAAGGATGGCTCTACCATCATGTCATGATTTAAAGAATCAGTGAGTGAAGATGGTTTGCGAACCATAACACGATGGGATCGACCCTATGGCAAGTGTATCGACAGATGGAGGCTAGTATGGACGACGCAACAGAAAAAATGGCTTCCCTAACCTATATGCCAGTGAGAAAACGATACCTGCCATGATAGGTCAGTAGTCATGGAACCGTCTCGAAATTGTCAAAAACGTCCAAAATGTCCTAAAAATCAAACCATTCTCGACATTCCAAGATCCCATGTTAAAAGTTACATGAGACCAAACAAAATCAATTTTTGAAAAATTTGACATTTTCAAAGCTTATAAAAAGGATTTTGGACTCACCATTTACACCATTTGAGTTTGAGAGCAAAGAATTGGAGCAAAAGGAGCTAACTTCCCATACACCAAATTCAGCCGTTCAAATTCCTCAAAAATCTCCAGGTAACCCTCATTCTTAACTTGTAATTGATTGTGATTGTTTTTAGAAGTTTTAATTAATGTTTCACCATTGAGTTTTTTGCCAAAATTTTCTCCACAGTGTATACGCGGGTTGGTAATATGCAACCCGTGTACATGCATGCCCTACACGCGACTGTGTGTAAAGGGGACCCGCGTATACGCCGCGGACATTTCAATCATAAGAACTAACAGTTGAAAATGATTTTTCCTTCAGGATGACAATCACCTGGTGAGAAAGAGAGCATACTGCAGTAGATGAAGAAGTTATGAATAGTCCTGAGGCTCTAGATGCATTACGGGGATGCAGTTTGCTTAAGTTCTTCAAATTACCAAATATGAAAGCAAACACACATCTGTTCGAGATGCTTCTTGATTACTAGAACATCGAGGAGGATGCTTTTATGATCAATCAAATTCCACTCAGGATAGAAGTGGAAGATATCTATTTCGTTACAGGCCTTTCCCGAAGGGGAGAGGTAGTACATTCTTGGGGGAGAACACGGAGCAGTCTCTCCATAGAGGACTACGTACAGATATATTGCCCGGGACATCTAAAGATAGTTGGAAGTCAGGTTTCCATCACACATGTGGCGAGTCTACCGCTGAGGATAATCCTGTTCATCATAGCTTGAGTGAACGAATCTGCTTCTCTGCATCAGGCATCACGGCTCAACATGAGCATGGTGGTTGACTATCTGACCACAAGTGTTTGATTGTTGTACTCCTCTTTTGGCTAGCATGAAAAGCCAACTCACTTCTATCAAGAGAGGACAAACCAAAAACTTCGATTATGGGACTATTTTGTGCTCTTTCTTCTTCGAGAGAGTCCCTGCGCTTTGTCCCAGAGTACTAGTTTCAATCAGCGCCCCGTGAGGTCCTCGAATGGGCAGGTGGGCTAACTTGATGAAACATCTAGGAGGTGGGGAGGTCCCATAGACTACCTTCGACGATGATTTCTTTTCTTGGAGGGATCAGCAAATCATCACCATTGATGACTACCCCTATGCCGGGTTGGATTTCTGAGGAGATCCCGTTCTAGCATTACCACCGACCATAGCATGGGGTGACATCGGTAAGTGATTTTTGATTTTATGATTTTTTTTTTTTTTTTCAAATATAATAATGAAAGTTGAAAATATTTTCGATAGGATTCAAATGACTAATATAATGATCATGTTCCATATATTGGGCCTGTACGACCAGATGAGTTCCCACAGCACAAGCATCATGGCCAAGGGGCTGAAGAGGTAGCTGCAGCCATGGAACAAACCCTACACACAGTTCAGTGGCATTTGGTGAGGCTGACCCATAGAGTATCGATGGCGACATATACAGGATAATACACGTGTTAGCAATCAGATCTAGTCCATCAGATCACATGATGATAAGTCATTATGATCCTCATCCATTATTAGATCTCATCCATCATTACTGAAGCAAATCACAATCAATCAATCAATCTGAACACTATTATCAGAATGAAATCACCAGAACATAAAGCAAAACCCAAAACTCTGCATCAAGAACCAGAACCAACTGTAACTTCAAACATCATAGTTCATAAGGTATACATTTCTTCGATGAGTCGAACTTGCATGTATACGCACTTTTACCAAAGTCAACCAGCGTATACATCTGTAAATAATCATTCATAATTTTGCAGCTATTCCAGACTTCAATTATACCCAGATCATGATAATAATAGAACAACACATGCATCAGTATATAGATCTAGAATAAGCATGATCAACCATATAAAGGTAATTCATTCCAAGCCTTAAGATCTCGATCTGTCATTAGATTGTGTCCTCCATCAACTGCTAAGGTTCATCCTTGGTTCAGGTCAAGAAGAGCATCATAAACCCATACCATGCATACTAGATCTCACAATTCATCAGATATTTAATCCTTGTGTATTTTGGCCTAATGATCTTCTCCTCCTTTTATAGTTTTAGTCCTTTCTCAATACCATGGACCAAAACCACTTAGGACAAATACCTTGGATCAAATACCTAGGGTCAATACCTCGAATGAAATACCATGGACCAAAACCTTGGATCAAAATACCATGGACCAAATACTTCTGACCAAAACTTAGTTTTCCAAGGCATACGTGCTTTCCTTTCTGTGAAAGTGCGTGCGTACATTATATGCTCCTTTTGTTCTATTAACCTGCGTGTATACGCGGCTTGGCTAATGGTGAACCTATGTATACCTCAGTTTCTTCATTCTATGAAGACTAGTCTATCATTCTTTGTTGTTTACTTGGTATACTGTGATCTTTCATCTAAGTGAGTTGCCTTCTAAACTGATTCCTTGAACCCACCCTGCATTTCATCACATCTGTAAACACTACTGTCATGCATTTTGTCACATCTGATATCTCTTCTGTAGATTCATCTAGTTACCATATACAAGTGAGTTGTTCTGCTACAAGTGGGTTTCCATCAAGTGCAACACATGCATCATAATTCCAATAGAAGGTTCAGGAGAAGAATGAGTGAACCATAACAGTGGTAGCCAAAGCATGTAGAACCATTCAAGAACTGCATATCCCAGAAGAAGTGCTAGTGGATGCCAATATTAGGAAGTTGTCTATAGGTGTGCACGATGCAAAGACATATATGGCCAAGGTCCAGTTCGAACTGAACCTTAAAATCACAGCCTTCAACTCCACTAGAGGTCAAAGAACAAAGCGAGGCAGCTGTAAAGGATGCATTCGCGACAATAGATGTCATAGTTGCAGATTGCACCATGCTCTTTGAGAAATATATGGAGGTCTTATGACTCTAAAGGAGGATCCTAACTTGCAGAGGTTGAAAACATAGGCCCAAGATTTATAGTAGCAATATGATGAAGCAAGAGCAGAAACATGCACCGTCGCTATGTCAGAGTGATTGGCTAAGTTGCAGAGGAAAAGTAGTTGCTCGAACAGGTGGAAGGAGTGCAATGGAAAGAGGCAGTCCTCAAGGCAAGATTGGGGCCTTGGCTGGATGAGGCATATGTTAGCTCTGCCACCATTGAGGAGAAGGTGGCAAGCCTACAGAGGACAGAACGAAAGGTAAAGGAAGATAGTCCAAGACTAGCAACTGAGTAGATGGTGGAGCAAATCAAACACGCAGTCACGAACAACGCGGCTGAGGTAGCAATGGCACAAATTGAGCTAGGAGGTCTCCGTAGTAAGATCTCCGCACCGCTAGAGTGACTCGTGTTGTAGCATTTCTTGGTTTTGATTAGATAAAATATTTCAAAAAATGTTAAGTTAGGATGTCGGCATAGCACAAGTGAATAAAATGTTACTTTAAAATAATATTTCGATGATGATGTCCATATCAAAGAAAATGTTAGGGTAGCTGCTCTAAAAAATAAAGGCAAAAAGAAAATGTTAGGTAGAAATAAAACAAATGAACTCTAAAAGTGAGCAAGTCCAAATGCCACTACTTTTTCTGTAAAATAATAGTTGCGTGCAGCTTGTTTTAAATGCCACAACCCATGATAGTCAAATTATTTAATCTCGACTACTTCATGCTTTAAATTTGATGTTATAGATAGAGAATAAAGATCTGGCCAAACTATTTAATATTGGTAGATCACTAGTTATGTTGAGAATAATAAGGTGTTGATCAGTTTAATTTGAGCCCTTGAAAGTTATAAGGGTAGATTAAGATAGTTTGTTTTTGTTAAATAAAAAGAAAATATAAGGGTTTGCTAGCTTAAATGCACCCATTAAAGTGAAGACAAAAATGATTGGATAAGCAAAGGGTAACTAGAGAAAGGTTGCAAAAATTTAATGGTTGATTGTACAAAATGTATAGTTATCATGTTTCTAAGTTCATGAGATAGTTACACGAGCAAATGAAGGACTAAAAATCAACTTATTAACCTCCCTCCTCCTTATTCATTCATATATTTAGTAATTTCCCCTTCCTACCTTCATATATCGATATTCATTCATTTTCTATTAAAAACCCCTTTTCCTATGGTAAAAACCCTCTCTACCTTGGAAAAGTTAAAATTCCATCTAAAATCCCCTTTTACCCAAAAAACCCACAAAATAGTTTTACCCTAAGTATTGATGAAATATGAAAATCAAATAGAAACATTAATACTTAGTCATTTTCCCTTTTCGCTCATATTCATATTAATACTAACATAATGTATTAAAACCTTAATATTTTCCCTTTCTCGTATATAATAACTCTGTTTATTTAAAATACCCTAAAAACCCTTAAGTTTCGTTAGAAACTACATTATACACAAATATCACAAATCAGTGGATCGAGGGCCTTTTAGAATATGCATATATAATAGTTTTGCAATAAAACTATGTATTATATGAAATATCATATGCAGGTTGAAATTCCTTTATATAAATAACCCTCCCCACATTACAAACACCAATTTTGATATGCGATGGTAAGCTCGAACTGACCAGTTTTATGTTATTTCATAACATATCTCATCCGCCTCATCGCAACCTCCTGCTATAGCATAAATCTTTGCCCATTTCGATCTCCGATCGCAATGGTAAGCTCAGACCCGACCACATACAAACCATAATACCTTACCCATATTGCATCCATTGCAAAGTCCTGGTCCAAATGCATACAAGCCTCCGCCTCTTCCAATTCTCGACAAACGATAAGGATACATACCTAACGCTACATATATTATAACCTATGCCATATCGCATCCGCCCTTCCATCGCATCCTACTCAAACCACTAACCCTTAGTGCATTCTGATCCCCGACTGCGTTATCAAAGCCCGTATCTAACATACTTATATGTCATATATTATTTCATGTCACATCCACTCACTATTGCATCATTTTGTAATAAGACTTCCCCCACCATACTCCGATTGTGATAGCCGATATCACTCAGAACCGATATCATTATCCACTTGGGTCCATAATTTTTCAAGTCCACCATATGTGATTTTGTAATGTTTTCTTGGCAAAATCAATCTTTTGATTTAGAAACGGAAATGACCTGAAAGCTCTATTTCACCACTAATCATTGTTTTAAACAAGATTAATCCATTCCCTTGTTAATTAATCCTCCATACTCTTTCTGCCACTGTTCACTTTTTTCGCCCAATAGCTAAAAGTAAGACTTTTTCTCCATTAAACGCATTTTTGCACCATTTTCTCTGTTTGGTTGATTTAACACAGCATAGCCCAATAATGCTTCTGTGGCTTGTTTAAGCCATCATTTGGCCTTTGATATACCCCGTACTTCTTCTTATAAATTTTCAAGCCTCAGTAGAGCCATTAAAGACCCTCAGCCACCATGTTTTCCTTAACATGTGTTTTGCAGGTAAGAATACTACTGTTCCAGGTTTATAAACACAGGCCTGCGAAACAATTTGAAGATGAATATGAAGGATTTACTGTTGAAAAACACAGTAAAAACTAAAATGTGCAGTAAAGGGTTAAAAGGAGCACAGTCAAAAGGTTACTCAACCAAATCAAAAGACAATTATAGAGTTTAAAGGAGCATCAGATAAAAGGTTGAAATGAAGCAAATCTACCAGTGTAAAGGATTCAAACAAAATATCAGTATAAGGGGAAAAATATCAAATAGAAAGCTATCACAACCTAAATAAAAGGGGACATCAAGAAGCATTTCAATAGCTGCCCCTATCTTCTTGCCAAGAAGATCTTCTTCATTCCTAGACTAAATCTTAAACAATTTTAAGATATCATAGTTTTATTGTTGTATAAATAACTCCTTTTCTGAGTTGTAAATGGTTCAAAGTTCAAGATTCATAGTCTATTGCTTGTAAAGTTGTAACTGTTTGTACTGCTTTGAACTTGGAAGCCACCTTTGAGAGAAGCTTTTGTAGACTCTTGATGTAATCGGTTTTTCTAGAACCTTAATGCAAAGCAAAGGATTATGAATATGGCCTTGCACAGTTTGTGTTATCCTGTAAGTTCTTCTAGTTTTTCAATCATCTTGTATTTCTTCATATGCTTGTGACTGGCAAAGATATATAGGTAGGAACAATTAGAGTTTCAATTGATTCCTATAAGCTCCTAAAGTGATCATCTATTAAGAGATTGAATTATGCAACTGTTTATGTAGCTAATCCTCTCTAATCAATAAATCATGAAAATCTTGTGTAAGCATTCAGTATATTGCCTTGAACCTTTGGAACATACTTTAGAAGGTTTTATAACTTGTGATTGTTCCGTTTTATAGGTTGGAAATTGTGATAATAATATTTTTGTTGTCTTCTACTCACCACTTTTTTGATCTATATCACTGTGTAATTCTTTATAGCATCCCTTTGCTGAAGTGTTAATATAACCCAAAGGATTAATTACTTCAATTCCACATCTGTCTTCATTCATTGGTCTTCCATAAACTTAAACCAAAAACCCCCAAAATTTTTATTTTAGATGCTCTTGCATTGGTAGCCTGACCTACTAGTATCTCAAAGGTACAACATTAGACTGGCACCGTTGCCAGTGATTCGAATTTCATTTAAGTTTCCCTTGGGACAACAATATTTTTTCATTATTTTCCTTTGAAGGTGATTAAAGGATTTAGAAGGTTAACATCATTCACCTTGGTGACTCCACACGCCCAAGCTGGCACCTTATAAACATACCAGATCTCATTCAAAAGTTGACATAGTTAAACCTCTGTCAGGTCTTGAAAGGCTTTTGAGAAAAGCCAGACCTAAAAGGGGACACCACCAATCATCTTCTTCTTCCACTTCAGTTCTACAATATGAAGAAGTAGAATCATTTGACCCATTTAGTAATATCCCTTCTGATCCTTATTACTCCCATTTATCAGCTAGGCTTGCTAAACTTCGAAACAGAGGAGTTGATTTCAAGTCATCATACCTTATTCACTCATTAGAATCTCATCATAGACCCACACTACCACCAAGATCACCTATCACTGAATCTGATTTAGGTGTTAATCTACCTTAATATAAACCTACAGATTTCATATCCCCTACCATCTATCCATTTTTCCTTCAATTTTTGATCAACTTGAAGCTTCTTCTTCTGAACAACCTGAAGAGACCTTTCTGTGTATACCAATCCTCTCTTTGAATCAAAAGAAGGTATTCCTTTACAGGTCCCAAAGCTAGTTCTTAGGACTCCTTTGAAGTCTTTCAGGAGATCCCCTTCTCCTTCACCTCCAACTAGTTTACCAACTCCTAAAACACCATCATCATCCTCTATTTCTTCTTCATCCTCTACATCCACACAAACACCTCATACACCACCTGTTGTCATGGCTTTCTGACCAATTTTACAAGAAAGATATGTTGCCTTAGTCTTACCTAATAACCTTGATGCATTCCCAGCTGGTTATTTAAAACACATTCTCAGATATAATGGAGAAACGGGTCACTCAGCTGAAGACCATCATCATGATTTCCTTGACTTTGTAGACAACATGAACATAGAATCAGAGAATGTTAAATGAGATTGTTTGTATAGTCATTAGAAGGAAACGTGAGGATTTGGTTTAGGCAGTTACAAGTAGCTTCCATTAGAAATTGGGAAGAGATTACAACCATATTCAAAAATCAATGGGGTGTCAAAACGGATCCTCTTTACTTTCTCACAGAATTTGAAGAGCCTAAACGGAACTTCAGCGAACTAGTAGTATATTTTATCAAAAGATTCAAAAAACTCTATCACAAAATACCTGCTGATTGTAAGCCTCCTGTAGCAGAAGCTAAGTCTAGATTTCCAAAGCTTTTGATGATGACTTTTTTGTTATGCTATGAGAGATAACTTTAAGAACTCTTGAAGATATGCAAACAAATGCTATAGAAGTAGAAGCAAATAGAGCAGCCTCAACTACTTCGGAACTTAAGGAAGAAAAGGCCCAAAGAAACTCAAAACTACTCAAGAAGCCTCTAGTTCCTCAAAGACTAAGTTAAAAGACTAAAAAATAGATGAAATAACATCTCTTCTTAGAAACCTATCAAATAGGATTTCAAATATTGAGACCCAACCTAGGACCATACAACAAATAGTTGCTAGACCTCAAAACCAAAATCAAGGTCAGTATAAGAGAAACCAACCACTACAAATTCTTCAGATACCTACCAATGATCAATAGGTTCCTACTCCTCTATTGATAGATGACCAACCACCTGATAATAATACTATGACACTTACTGAAGATATTAATAGTATGGGTTTATCTTCTTCTAATAAAAGAGCCATCATTCCCCTCTCACAACAAAATTAGGTTCAAGAGGATTAAGAAGCTGCACAGGTATCTAAATATCATGCTTTTTCTGAATTTTTAATTGTAGAATTAAACAAAAGGTATGATCTTAGACCTAGGCCTGGTCCTGGGAGACCTCCAAAGGAAACTCCAGTGATGGAAACAAGTACCAAGATTTTTGAAGATCAAACAACTCTTATCCAACCATTAGATCAATCAAATGATACTACCCAAGCTGGTAAAAACATTTTGACTACATTTAATGTTGAAAAGGAATTAGAGAGGGTTAAGATCTCAATTCCATTATCAGAACTTTCTAAAAACCTTGGTTACAAAAGCCAAGTGATGAAATGGATACAAAACACCTCAGTTGATGGTGAAGGTGATTTCATAAGTCTACAAGTTGAAAAACCAGCAGTGATCTTTCGCCCTAGTTTAGACATGATATATGAGATAGTGCCTTCCTTCTATGTAAATTTTAAAACAAATGACTCCATGTTATACAATTGTATGCTTGATTGAGGAGCATCACACAACCTTATGCCTAAATCCATCACGGTCTTTTTGAAATTAGATATCACTAAATCTTACCATGACCTATACACCTTTGGTTCAAAAAGGGTGCCCTGTTTAGGATTGATCAAAGATTGAGTGGTTACTCTTGCTCAAATCCTAGTCAAAAGTATAGTGCTTGACATTGTTGTTATAGATATCCCTCCCAATTTTGGAATGCTTCTTTCTAGGTCATGCTGTGCCAAACTAGGGGGAAGTCTAGAGATGTACATGTCATATGCTACTATTCTTGTTTATGGAGGAGAAAATTGAGATTATATAGAGAGGTAAGACTTGAAAATACTGTTTGTAAGGCTGACCAGCCAAGGAACCATCCAATTTATGCAATAGATCAAGACTTTGGTTGTTTTCATCTCACTTCAAACCAACATAAAACTCAAGGCAAAATTGAAGAAGTAATGGATTGTAGATTTCTGTGGTTAGGTTTTTTAAAATCTGAACTCGGATATTCCACAGTTTTCATCTTTGCTGTGTCAATGTTTTGAGTCTAGACCAAGACTCATCATCAGGACTTGTTTTACAAAGGAGAGAGATAGTAGAGATAAATAAGGTTAGGTTGAGATGTCAAGTCTGAGAGTCGACCAGCCTAATGATTTGAGTTAACTAGATTTTTAATATTTTTATATATTTTTATAATTATCCTAATATATTAAAGCTCTTTTAAATTTATTTACTATACAAGGATATAATTATTAAAGTTTTTATTAATTTCATTTAAGTGAATTACTATGTAATAAGTTTTTTTGTTATATTTTATTTATATAATATATCCTAATGATTTTTACAAGATTTTAGTTACTTAGGAGGTTAATGTATTATTAATGTTGTGTTCTAAGCTTATATGTTTGTTAATGTATTCCTAAAAAGTTTTTATGGTTAGGATGATTTTTAATATTTTAATATCTCTATATTTTTTTTGATAAATTAAAGTTCTTTTAATTTTATTTATTATACATGTATATAATTATTATAGTTGTTAATTGATTTCATGAGTTGATTGTATATGTATTAAGTTTTTTTATTGAAGAAGTAGTTGACAGTCTTGAGCCAAAACAAATTGATATTTGGGAATTGTTCTTTGATGGCTCTCGCACGAAAGATGGGGCCGGAGCCAGTGTTGTTTTAATTTCTCCTCAAAAGGAAAATATAACACAATCATGTAAATTAGATTTTAAACTTACTAATAATGTTGTTGAATATGAAGCTTTCCTTTTAGGATTGCAGCTAGCCAAAAACCTGAAAGTTCAGAACTTAAGTGTTTTTACCGATTCTGAGATTATTGTTAAACAAGTAAAAAATGCTTGCCAGACCAAGCACCCAAGACTTCGGTCCTACCGAAATGAGGTATGGGATTCAGTTGAAAATCATTTCTATGCCTTTAATTTGACTTAATTCACCCAGATTCCTTCGCTGTTTCTACTAGCACTTTTAAAATCCCTGATCATACTGATGTATTATATTAGATTCAAGTCAAATCCAGGCCTTCTATCCAAGATAATCTCAAACATTAGCAAATATTTGAAGACGATGAACAATTGAAATCATTTTTACAGGCAATAGATGATTTTTCGTTTCTACAAATTGATGAAGACATAGCTAAAATAAGTGAAAACGCAAAAGAAAATGACACTTCAGATTTTAAAGCCAAGATTGCTAATCATGACATTATTCAATTGACAAATAATTTTATTCCAGATAAAAAATTATTCAATCAGAATGATGTTTTCTAGAACCCAAAGTATATTTCTTTAGAAGATGACGTTGAATATATTAACATTAGAACTATTGAAGATGTTAAAAACATCAAATTATGCGCATCTCTAGACCCAGAAATAAAGATGCAATATTTTAAGTTGCTGCAAGATAATAAAGATGTCTTTGCCTATACTTATGCTAATTTGGAAACCTATGACACATCTTTCATACAACACAAAATTCCTCTGAAGCCAGAAGCAAAACTGTATCAGTAGAAGCTTAGAAGGATCAATCCAACTCTTCTACCAACTGTAGAAAGAGAAATTATGAATATGTTAGATGCATAGATCATCCTCCCTATTAGATATTGTAATTAGGTTGCAAATATGGTTCTTGTTAGAAAGAAAAATGGAGAAATATGACTCTGCATGGATTTTAGAAATCTAAACAAGGCATCGTCAAAAGATAATTATCCTTTGCCCAAAATGGACCAGTTATTGCAAATGGTTTCACGATCACAAAGAATGTCTATGCTTGATGGTTTTTCAAGCTATAATAAGGTAAATGTTGATACAACAGACAAAGAGAAGACAACCTTTACAACACCCTAGGGTACATTCATGTACACAAGGATGCCATTTGGCTTAACAAATACTAAAGAAACATTTCAGAGAGCAATGGACATCACTTTCATGGGTCAGGTAAATAAATTTGTGCTAATTTATCTTGATGACATAATTGTTTTTTCTAAGTCTGATCAGAAACATTTAAAGCACTTGATGATAGTTTTTGAAAGGTGTAGAAAATTTGGAATATCACTGAACCCAAATGATTAATTGATCCCAAATGAGTATCTGCCATAGAATCATTGACTTTGCCTAGAAATAGAAAGGGAGGTTCAAGATTTTCTAGGCAAGATAAATTTTCTAAGGAGATTCATTCCCAATTATGCAAAGATAGTCAAGGATATAATAGACATGCTCTGAAAGGATAATGAAGTCAAATGAACTCCCTCTTCTAGGCATGCATTTGAACAAATAAAAAAATCCATCCTTGAAGCTCCCACCTTAGTCAGGGATGATAATACCAAGCCATTTAGTATTTTCTCTTTTGCCTCTGAATCAACCCTTGCTGCTATTTTATTACAGAAAAGCGAAGATTCCCATGACCAACCCATAGCCTCTTTTAGCAAGGTTATGAGAGATGTTGAGCTAAAGTATGACATCATTAAGAAGCAAGCCTATGCCCTCATCCGGGCTCTAAAATCATTCAGATTGTATGGCTTACACTCACCTATTACTGCTTATGTCCCAAATAGTGTTTTCAAACTTGGTTTAACTCAACCAGACACTAATGGGAAAAGAGGTAGATGGATCACTCAAATTTTGGAATTTAATCTAACTATCAAGACTACCAAGCTAGTAAAAGTTCAAAGATTAGCTAAGCTTCTAGTTGAATCCAACATGCAAAATACTTGGAATCAATTCTATTTTAGAAATACAGGGGAAGAACACGCAATAACCTTATGTCCTTGCAGAAGGGGAGAATCCACAAGAACCTGCCCTTCATTCTACAGAGGAAAATCCACAAGAACCTCCACCTTCAGAGCTGATTAGTACTATACACATTCATGAGAAATATTTGTTGTCAAACTGGTATCAAGATATTGTTAATTTCTTGATCAATTTTGAGTGTCCAACATCATTCTCCAAAACCCAGTGTAAAACCCTCAAGTTGAAATCAATCAAGTACTACATTATTAATGCAAATTTATACTAGAAAGATCCACTTAACATTTTGTTATTATGTTTAACAAAATAAAAAACTGAATGCATAATTGATCAGTTTCATACAGGATTTTGTGGGGGACACTATGCTTAGAGAGCTACAACATACAAGATTCTAAGGGAAGGATTTTATTGGCCCTCATTGTTTTTACAACAAATGTAAGAGGATGTGTTCCTTGCCAAATGTTTGCTGGAAAACAGAAATTAGCAGCGCTTCCACTTGTTCCATCAATAGTTTCAGCTCCTTTTTCTCAATGGGGATTAGATTTTATTGGAGAGATTCATCCCACTTCAAGTAATCAGCATAGATGGATCCTCACTACAACATAATAATTTACTAAATGGGTGGAAACAATTCCAGTCAGAAATTCTATTGATGCAATAGTAATTAATTTTATCGAAGAGAACATCTTAGCTAGATTTGGTTGCCCAACTCAATTTGTAACTAATAATGCAAAATCTTTTCTAGTGTTAAAATGATTGACTTTTGCCAGAAATATCAGATTTTGCTACATCATTCAACACCATATTACCCTCAGGATAATGGCCTTGAAGAATCATAAAACAAAAGCTTGGTAAAGGTAATAAAAAAGAATCTAGCTGATCATAAGAAGAGATGGGATTCACATTTAATTTATGCAGTACAGGCAAACATAATTACTCCAAAGAGGTCCACTGGAAAATTCCCATTTCAGCTAGTCTATGGTAAAGATGCAATCTTCGGTACCAATTTGGATTATGCTATTTCAAAATTTATGTAGGATGCAATAGACGAACCTGATGATTTTTTAAGAAGAATCAATCATATTATTGAACTTATTGAAAACAGAGATGAAGTTCAATACAAGTTGCAGAAATATCAGAATAAGATGAAAGTCTTGTTTGACAGAAGAGACAGGGAAAGGGACTTTAAGGAAGGTGATCTAGTTCCAAGATAGGATGCCAGGAGAGAAGAGAAAGGAAAGCGTGGAAAATTTGACAATTTGTGGTTTGGATCTTTAGCAATTGTTGAAGTAAATGGTAACAACATTTTTTTGCTGCAAAATCATGAGGGGCAATATTCCACTTATCCTGTAAATGGAAGGATTATCAAACATTATATTCAGTACTAATAAGGTAAAATAGTTTTCATTGTACATAACTCCAGTTTTCTTTTCCTTTCCAAAATATCAGTATGATATTTGGAGAAGGCACATGGATCTGCAAGTTCTCTGCATTCTACAGGAGAAAGCAGTCCCCAGATGGAGCCAATGTTGTAGCATTTTTTGGTTTTTATTAGATATAATATTTCAAAAAAAAGTAAGTTAGGATATGGACATAACAATAGTGAATGAAATTTTAGTTTAAAAGAATATTTTGATGATGATGTCCGTATCAAAGAAAATGTTAGGGAAGCTACTCTAAAAAATAAAGGCAAAAATAAAATGTTAGGTAGAAATAAAACAAATAAACTCTGAAAGTGAGCAAGCCCAAATGCCACTACTTTTTCTACAAAATAATAGTTGTGTGCAGCTTTTGTTAAATAGCACAACCCATGATTGTCAAACTATTTAATCTTGACTGCTTCGCGCTTTAAATTTGATGTTATAGATAGAGAATAAAGATCTGGCCAAACTGTTTAATCTTGGGAGATCACTAGTTATGTAGAGAATAATAAGGTGCTCATCAATTTAATCTGAGCCCTTGGAAGTTATAATGGTAGATTTGGATAGATTGTTTTTTTAAAATAAAAAGAAAGGATAAGGATTTTCTAGCTTAAATGCACACATTAAACTGAAGAAAAAATGATAGGATAAGCAAAGGGTAAGTAGAGAAAGGTTGCAGAAGTTCAATGGTTGATTGTACAAAATGTACAATTATCATGTTTCTAAGTTCATGATGCGGTTACACGAAGCAAATGAAGGACTGCAAATCAATTTATTAACCTCCCTCATCCTTAATCATTCATATATTTACTAATTTCCCCTTCCTACCTTCATATATCCATATTCATTCATTTTCTATTTGTTGGAAATAATACTCAGAGGGGGGGGGGGTGAATCAGTATTATCTGGTCAATTATTTTCTTTTTCAAACCCAGAACATATACGATACTTCAGTTAGGGAAAACCACATATATATGCAACTACAAATAAGGAAACCCGCATATACTATACAGACTTATAATTTAAAATATTCTACAGATGTTGAACATTAATCTGTGGATCAGGATCATATAAACAGTAACCATGATCCGAATTTAAACAGGAACGCAATAGATTACAGAGATAACCATAAACACAGAGATGCGATAACCATAAATAAAGAGATGCAGCGAAAATAACACTTCATTCCATTAATGGAAAATACCGAAATATGCTTACAACCAGAATTGGAAATAAACCAGCTAGGACGATGGTAGCTTATCTTTGAGAAGAGATGTGCGGCTACATGTCTCTGAACTGTTCCAAACTTGTGTTACAATGAGGCTCGAAGGCCTATTTATTATTGAGAAACAATGGAAAAACCCTTCAAATTCCAAAACCGACCCTTAGAAGATGAAACGCCAAATTGTGGGCCCCGTTTTGGGTAAATTGGTACATCAATTTCCCGGGGTCGTAACTTTGGCATACGATCTCCATTTGACGCGTACAATAGCTCATTAGAAACATCTATTCGAGCACTATCATTGTTGGAGTGGGCAACATCAGTCCATTTTATGGACCCATGTTGCCCTCAGATTCCCCAAAAAACGTCGTTTAGGGCCTCAAAACAGCTCCGGAAGTTCAGGACCCGAAAAACTGCTAAAAATAGTAAGTTGTGCTACAATTAAGGAAACTGAAAATGCTGAAAGAGATAATGGTGGGGGTCCAGGTGGACTTGGCAGGTGGCCACCAATATCCACCTGGATCATTCCTCCCCCCTTAGGAAGCAATGGTCCCCATTGCGTTGAGTTCCTCCATCTGCTGAACTTGTTATGCACTGTCTGATGTGTCCAGTAATGGTGGGAAGCATGGTCGATGACGGTCCACATTGAACACTTGGTGCAGGTGAAGGAATGGAGGAATGCTGTGCTCCAAAGCATTGTTCCCCACAAGCTTGGTACTGCTGTAAGGACCATGTTGGAGTGGTCTGAACTTCTGATGGGTTCTGGTAAGGCGTTCTTTCTGTCGATGCAACCAGACTTTGTTGCCCACCTGAAGCTTGTGTGGTACCCCTATGGGTGAGGAGAAGTTGTTCCTGTGTTCTGTCATGACCGTATCCCTTTGCTGCTGCTGTGTGGAGGAACCCTTTGCGGTGGTCATGGATGTAGCAACGATCTTCCCCTTACTTTGGGAGTGAACCATACAGATGAATTTCCTGGTCTATGAGATGAGCTTGCTGCCTTTCTTAGCAGTGATCAAAGATGTGGCAGTAGGTGGGGCTACCTCCGGTATCCTGTATAATGAATCACCCAAAGAAATAATGACAGCACGAGGCCTTGACTCATACACAGCATGTCGCCTCCACAAGTATGGTTGTCCTAATAATACATCGCAAACATCCAGAGGTGTAACATCACACAATACCTCGTCTGTGAATGGCTTGATGCTGTAGGGAAGGCGGCACTGCTGGCGAACTTTCAGATCTCGTCCTTCACGAAGCCACACGATACTGTACGGCTGCGGGTGTGGTGTAGTTGGTAGGCCCAACCGCTTCACAACCTCTGCTGAAATAAGGTTCTTTTGGCTGCCACTGTCGACAATGAATTGTAGCGGAGAACCCTTCACCCACATCTGTGAGTGGAAAATACGTTCCCCCTCCTCTGGCTCTTCAGGTTCATTCTTTTGGATCTTGGCAGTGGCAACAGTGGCGTTGGGATCCGCATCAATGATTTTCTTCCCTTTGCCATTCCCCTTGTCTGGTTCTGGCTCAGGGTCGAAACATGCATCTGATTCGGAAGCCTTCAACTCGGCCACTAGTGACTGCTTGGTCCGACACTCACTTGTGTTATGAGTGGGACTCTTGTGGAACTCACACCACTTTCCTGTGTCCTTCTTCGGCTTTGTGGTTTTGTTCTTTTCTTGTGGCTTCGACGGGTTGTCTTGGGTCACCCCGCCTTGGCTTTGTCCTTTGGGCTTCGGATTTGCAGATCCAAAGTCTTTGTTCTTCTGTTTGAACTTTGGCTCGATTTTGACAGCGTATCGGTATGCTGTGCCGAGTGAGGAGATGTCCAAGAACTCCATCTCTTCTTGGATGTATCTGTGTAGGCACCGCGGTATTTGAGCACCAGATGCCGCTCAGAATCTTTGATACCCAACTGTGTGTGAAGGGTATGAAAAATGTTTGTGAACTCTGGAAATGGTCCATTTGATGTATTTGTCATCATAGCTTTTGACAGGGTAGTACTGCTCCTTGATGGCATCCCTGAAGTCATTCCAAGTGGGTGCGGCTGAAAAATAATGAGCCTGTACTTTCATCCTTCTGCTCGCAGTAGGTTTCCCACCAGTCCTTGACATGGGGGGCTGCTTTGAGAAGAGCGAAAACAATCTTTTCCCGACTTGAAAATTCATGAACAGAGGAATACCCATCTAGCAGATTTAACCATTTATCTACGACATCTACGTCTATTTTACCCTCGAAGATGGGGATTTCAAAATTAACTTGTACCTCAAAAGGCATGGCATTTCCAGCGTAGCTGCTGGAAGCCGATGTGTCACCTCTAGGTAGCCACTGAAGGATCTGCGCGAAGCTATCCATCATCGCGTTCCTTTGCCGCTTGAGTGCTTCCTCGAGCAAGATTTTGATAGCATCTCCTGCCCCCTCATCTTTCTTCTCATCCGCCATGGGAGGCCGTTGGGATTTTCGAGGATGGTATTGCAAAGGTTCGACCAGTTCAAGCCCTAACTCCTTATATCCTGACCTTGTTGGGGACATGCAAAGAAAAACCGAGAAAAAGCAGACTGCTCTGATACCAGTGATCTGGATTTAAACAGGAACGTAATAGATTATAGAGATAACTATAAATACAGAGATGCGATAACCATAAATAAAGAGCTGCAGTGGAAAGAACACTTCATTTCATTAATGGAAAATACCGAAATATGCTTACAACCAGAATTGGAAACCAGCTAGGACGATGATAGCTTATCTCTGAGAAGAGATGTGCGGCTACATGTCTCTGAACTGTCCCGAACTTGTGTTACAATGAGGCTCGAA
>APFE031341739.1:83753-146225 GCA_000404065.3 Pinus taeda
CCCGACTTGAAAATTCATGAACAGAAAAATACCCTTCTAGTAGATTTAACCATTTATCTATGGCATCTGCGTCTATTTGACCCTCGAAGATGGGGATTTCAAAATTAACTTGTACCTTGAAGGGTGTGGCATTTCCATAGTAGCTGCTGGAAGCCGATGCGTCGCTTTTGGGTAGCCGCTGAAGGATCTGCGCAAAGCTATCCATCATCGCGTTCCTTTGCCGCTTGAGCGCTTCTTCGAGCAAGATTTTGATAGGATCTCCTGCCCCCTCGTCTTTCTTCTCATCCGCCATGGGAGGCCGTCGGGATTTTCGAGGCTATTCTTGCAAAGGTTCGACCAGTTCAATCCCTAACTCCTTATATCCTGACCTCGTTGGGGACATGCAAAGAAAAACCGAGAAAAACCAGACCGCTCTGATACCACTGATCCAGATTTAAACAGGAACGCAATAGATTACAGAGATAACCATAAATATAGAGATGCGATAACCATAAATAAAGAGCTGCAGCAGAAATAACACTTCATTTCATTAATGGAAAATACCGAAATATGCTTACAACCAGAATGGGAAACCAGCTAGGACGATGATAGCTTATCTCTGAGAAGAGATGTGCGGCTACATGTCTCTGAATTGTCCCGAACTTGTGTTACAATGAGGCTCGAAGGCCTATTGATTATTGAGAAATAATGGAAAACCCTTCACATTCCAAAACCGACCCTTAGAAGATGAAACACCAAATTGTGGGCCCCGTTTTGGGTAAATTGGTATATCAATTTCCTGGGGTCGTAACTTTGGCATACGATCTCCGTTTGACGCGTATGATAGCTCATTAGAAACATCTATCCAAGAAATACCATTGTTGGAACGGGCAACATCAGTCCATTCCATGGACCCATGTTGCCTCAGATTCCCCAAAAAACGTCGTTTAGGGCCTCAAAACAGCTCCGGAAGTTCAGGACCCGAAAAACTCCTAAAAATAATAAGTGCTACAATTAAGGAAACTGAAAATGCTGAAAAAAATAATGGTGGGGGTCCAGGTGGACTTGGCAGGTGGCCACCAATATCCACCTGGATCATTCCTCCCCCCTTAGGAAGCAATGGTCCCCATTGCGTTGAGTTCCTCCATCTGCTGAACTTGTTATGCACTGTCTGATGTGTCCAGTAATGGTGGGAAGCATGGTCGATGACGGTCCACATTGAACACTTGGTGCAGGTGAAAGAATGGAGGAATGATGTGCTCCAAAGCATTGTTCCCCACAAGCTTCGTACTGCTGTAAGGACCATGTTGGAGTGGTCTGAGCTTCTGATGGGCTCTGGTAAGGCGTTCTTTCTGCAGATGCAACCAAACTTTGTTGCCCACCTGAAACTTATGTGGTACCCCTATGGGTGAGGAGAAGTTGTTCCTGTGTTCTGTCATGACCGTATCCTTTGCTGCTGCTGCGTGGAGGAACCCTTTGCGGGGGTCATGGATGTAGCAACGATCTTCCCCTTACTTTGGGAGTGAACCATACAGATGAATTTCCTGGTCTATGATATGAGCTTGCTGCCTTTCTTAGCAGTGATCAAAGATGTGGCAGTAGGTGGGGCTACCTCTGGTATCCTGTATAATGAATTATTCAAAGAAATAATGACAGCACGAGGCCTTGACTCATACACAGCATGTCGCCTCCACAAGTATGGTTGGCCTAATAATACTTCACAAACATCCAGAGGTGTAACATCACACAATACCTCGTCTGTGAAGGGCTTGATGCTATAGGGAAGGCGGCACTGCTGGCGAACTTTGAGATCTCGTCCTTCACGAAGCCACACGATACTGTACGGCTGCGGGTGTGGTGTAGTTGGTAGGCCCAACCGCTTCACAACCTCTGCTGAAATAAGGTTCTTTTGGCTGCCACTGTCGACAATGAATTGTAGCGGAGAACCCTTCACCCACATCTGTGAGTGGAAAATACGTTCCCCCTCCTCTGGCTCTTCAGGTTCATTCTTTTGGATCTTGGCAGTGGCAACAGTGGCGTTGGGATCCGCATCAATGATTTTCTTCCCTTTGCCATTCCCCTTGTCTGGTTCTGGCTCAGGGTCGAAACATGCATCTGATTCGGAAGCCTTCAACTCGGCCACTAGTGACTGCTTGGTCCGACACTCACTTGTGTTATGAGTGGGACTCTTGTGGAACTCACACCACTTTCCTGTGTCCTTCTTCGGCTTTGTGGTTTTGTTCTTTTCTTGTGGCTTCGACGGGTTGTCTTGGGTCACCCCGCCTTGGCTTTGTCCTTTGGGCTTCGGATTTGCAGATCCAAAGTCTTTGTTCTTCTGTTTGAACTTTGGCTCGATTTTGACAGCGTATCGGTATGCTGTGCCGAGTGAGGAGATGTCCAAGAACTCCATCTCTTCTTGGATGTATCTGTGTAGGCACCGCGGTATTTGAGCACCAGATGCCGCTCAGAATCTTTGATACCCAACTGTTTGTGAACTCAGACACATCTTGGTCTCGTCCCTGCCGCAATGTGGTCCATTTGATGTATTTGTCCTCATAGCTTTTGACAGGGTAGTACTGCTCCTTGATGACATCTCGGAATGAATCCCAAGTGGGTGCCGCTGAAAATAGTGAACCTGTGCTTTCATTCTTCTGTTCGGAGTAGGTTTCCCACCAGTCCTTGATGTGGGGGGCTGCTTTGAGAAGAGCGAAAACAATCTTTTCCCGATTTGAAAATTCATGAACAGAAAAATATCCTTCTAGCAGATTTAACCATTTATCTACGGCATCTGCATCTATTTTACCCTCGAAGATGGGGATTTCAAAATTAAATTGTACCTTAAAGGCCGTGGCGTTTCCAGAGTAGCCGCCGGAAGCTGATGCGTCACATCTAGGTAGCCGCTGAAGGATCTGCGCAAAGCTATCCATCATCGCGTTCCTTTGCCGCTCGAGGGCTTCTTCAAGCAAGATTTTGATAGGATCTCCTGCCCTATCGTCTTTCTTCTCATCCGCCATGGGAGGCCGTCGGGATTTTCAAGGCTGGTCTTGCAAAGGTTCGACTATTTCAAGCCCTAACTCCTTATATCCCGACCTCGTTGGGGACATGCAAAGAAAAACAGAGAAAAAGCAGACCGTTCTGATACCACTGATCCGGATTTAAACAGGAACGCAATAAAATACAGAGATAACCATATACACAAAGATGCAGTGGAAATAATGTTTCATTTCATTAATGGAAAATACCGAAATATGCTTACAACTAGAATTGGAAATAAACCAGCTAGGGCGATGGTAGCTTATCTTTGAGAAGAGATGTGTGGCTACATGCCTCTGAATTGTTCCGAAAACTGTGTTACAATGAGGCTCGAAGGCCTATTTATTTTTGAGAAACAATGGAAAACCCTTCACATTCCAAAACCAACCCCTAGAAGATGAAACACCAAATTGTGGGCCCCGTTTTGGGTAAATTGGTATATCAATTTCCTGGGGTCGTAACTTTGGCATACGATCTCCGTTTGACGCGTATGATAGCTCGTTAGAAAGATCTCTCCGAGAACTACCATTTTTGGAACGAGCAACACTGGTCCATGTTTCATGGACCAGTGTTGCCCCCAAATTCCCCAAAAAATGTCGTTTAGGGCCTCAAAACGGCTCCGAAAGTTCAGGACCTGAAAAACTGCTAAAAATAGTAAGTCGTGCTATAATTAAGGAAACTGAAAATGCTGAAAGAGACAATGATGGGGGTCCAGATGGACTTGGCAGGTGGCCACCAATATCCACCTAGATCACAACTTCAGCTCATTTCTCTGGGAAAGAGATCTAGAGTCCATTTGGCAGTACCTTAGGGTTTGTACTCATCAGTGGCAGATTCCTTTGCTATTGAGAGTGGGAAATCATCATTGTCTCTTGATTGATATATTATTTCAAGTGTTCGACTACAGCTCATTTATTCGCACTTGTTAGATTGTACTAGATACCTTGAGTCTCATCATCATTATCGGTGAGTAGTATCGTGTTTGTTAATGGTATACATCAATGACCAATAATCAAACAACTTCTCACATGGTCGATTTGAGATCATTCATTCCCATTGTGTAAAAATGTACCATGGTGGTCGGTGAAGACCTCATGTTTGCATCATCATGTCCTAGTTCACTTGTCAGTTGCTCATGCTTCTGCTAGTTGACACCATCCACATTATATGTTGTAGTTCCTTACAACAACATCTTATATGCTAGCACCCAAGTTGTGGTGAAGTGCCATTTATTCCATCATGTTCACTTGGTACTATTCGGATCAGTTTCTTGGCTTCAATGATCAGCTTCATAATTTAGCATCATTGGTCATCTCTCTGTATGTGATATTCAAACATGTACTTTCTTGATTATGATCAGATGATCAATTATGTATTTCCAGTTCCTTTATACTTGTATGCATATTTCATTGACTCTTGTACTTGAAATGTGGACATGCTTTACTATTTTTGAGCATGGGTATGCCTGCCTCAGACAACAATTTCTTTCTTATCTCTTTCAATGGCTTGGCAAGCTAAATTCTAGTGAACTCCTCCTCAGTCTCAGCATGATTCCTTCCATAAACTTAATACATTTCGGCCATCATGTACCCCTTCTAACCTCATATATTAGGGCACATCTTTTATAGCACCATTTACCACTCTTGGTAGATCTGATGCTCTAATTATGGCCTAGGGCAACCCTTCCTTCTAGACTTGGTCCAAAATCTAAAAAATAATGTTTTATTCCCTATACACTACTTTTCCCAGTGATAAAAGCATTTACACGTGGGTCATCATATACCCAACCTGCGTACATATGTTAAAACACTTAAAAAATAATTTTCCTTAAGTTTGGGCAGAGTTCGCTGGTTTTACCTGTTACTCACCTCCTATTTCCTGTGGCCCAACTATTTCCCAACTGAAGAAAATAATTTGGAGAGGTATAAATAAACCTCCATGGGAAGGCCTTAAGGGAGAAAGGATGAGTATTGATACTATAGTGAGATTATCCCTAATCAAGTCTGAAGAATCCCTGTGCCTCCTACACTCCCCAAACCTTCAGGAAACCCTTATTTCCTTGATTATCCCATCTTGATTGAGATATCCTTATATTGGTGATGGAGGAAGATTGCTGAAGGCCGAGAAAGGTCGAATTCAGAGGACAGTTCCACTTGGAGCCAGAGAAGGACTCAGGTCATATTTCTCCACCTTATTTATAGCTTACTTCAATAAAAAGGAATGATGTTATGTTTCTAATATGAAATGTGTTTATGCATCAAAATTATGTTGTAATTGATTTATGAATATTATATTGATTTATAATTATTCATTCATTTATATGATTTGAAGTTAACATCATGTATATGCTTTATGTTTCTATTGTTGTGTATGTTCCATTTGAATAATTTTTAGGTTTCAAGAATATCAGGAGAAGCTGAGGGTTTTCACCTTGTGGGATCTACCCAAAAGAAGGACATCTAGGTAAGAATACTCCTACACGATTTAGTAGAATAAGGATTTTTGATGATTTCTTGAGCATTTTTCGTTGAGGTTTTCCCTCTTCTCTGTTGGGGTTCTCAACCCAAAACCCTAGGGTGGTTTCGTCCATAACAAAATGGTTCAAATTACCTCCAAAGAAGTCAATTCACTCCTTGAACCATTTCATGCAAGGATTTATAAAATCCCATCAAAATTATAGTTATGAAAATTTGTTTTAGAATTAGATAATATTTCATGTTATGAATCTTTAGATGATTTTTCTAATAGATTTTGGTCACTTTGTTATCAATTTCATTTATGTGATTTACCTTTGAATGAAAATTTGATTTAGCATTACTCTTCTCTTGTTTCTTCTAATTCTGAAGATAATAAATTAAATAATGAAGAACAAGACACTTCTAATTCATTCATTAGTCTTGAATACACAAATGATTTTATTGAGCCTGAGCCTAATATTGAACTTAGATCACAACCTCTATTGTTGGAAAGTTGCAACACACATTTTTCGATTTCCGAAATGAATATTTCAAATATAAATATAGAATCTGAAAATCTAGTTAAGACAATTTCTATTGTTTCTGGTGATCAACAAGTAGGTCCATGAGAATCTAATCAACAATAAAATTTAAATAATGAATATGTTAATCTATCTTCTCTTAAGGTGAATACTGAAAATTTTGAACACATTTTTACAGCTAAAATAATTTCATTAAACCAAAATTATGATAATACAGTGAATTATCAAGCTGGCTCTTTTCGTCCAACATTATATTTTGGTAGTTATTATTTTCTTTATCGTGATATCTTTTTATATCAAATTTCATTAAATAATGACCATTCTAGTCTTCTAGTTGAAAACAAGTTCATCAGTAGTTCTGAAAATTCTGAAAATATTGCTCATTCAGATGATAATTCTTTAGCCATCAATGATATTTCAAAATATTCTTCTCTCATATTTTCTTATTCTATTAGTACAGATCAGTTATTTGATTTCCAACAGAAGGAGGTAATTTATGATGAATACAGTGACGATGATGACAAATATTTTTATCCTATACAAAGGACACTAATTATAAAAACCAATTTATTTCATGAAGATTCATGTGCTATGATTTTTTCTCCTATTGTTGTTATAGCACCATTTACCACTCTTGATAGATCTGAAACTCTGATTATGACCTAGGGAAACCCTTCCTTCCAGACTTGTTCCAAAATATAAAAAATAATGTTTTATTCCCTATACGCTACTTTTCCCTATGATAAAATCGTGTACACGTGGGTCAGCATATATCCAACCTGCGTACATATGTTAAAACAATTAAAAAAATTAAATTTCCTTAATTTCAGGCAGAGTTCATATATTTTACTTGTTACTCACCTCTTATTGCTCATTGCCAAATTGTTTCCCAATTGAATAAACTAATTTGGAGAGGTATAAATAAACCTCCATAGGAAGGCCTTAAGGGAGAAAGGATGATATATTGATACTATAGTGAGATTATCCCTGATAAAGTCTGAAGAATCCCTGTGCCTCCCACGCTCCCCAAAGCTTCAAGAAACCCTTGTTTCCTTGATTATAGATATCTCCCATCTTGCTTGAGATATCCTTGTATTGGTGATGGAGGAATATTTCTGAAGGCTGGGAAAGGAAGGATCTAAAGGACAGATCTGCTTGGAGTTGGAGAAGGACTCAGGTCATATTTCTCCACCTCATTTATGGCTTACTTCAATAAAAAGGAATGTTGTTCTGATTCTCATATGAAATGTGTTTATGAATCAATATTATGTTGTAATTCATTTATGAATATGATATTGATGTTTAGTCATTCATTTATGTGATTTAAAGTTAACATCATGTATATGCTTTATGTTTCTATTGTCATGTATGTTCCATTTGAATAACTTCCAGGTTTCAAGAACATCGGGAGAAGTCGAGGGTTTGAACACCGTAGGATCTACGCAAATGAAGGACACCCGAGTAAGGATACTCCTACATGATTTAGTAGAATAAGGATTTTTGATGACTGCTTGAGTATTTCTTGTTGAGGTTTGTCCTCTGCTCCGTTGGGGCTCTCAACCCAAAGCCACAGGGTGGTTTCGCCCATAACAGAATTGGTGACTCCACTAGGGATAACAATCTTGTTATTCCTAGTTTGGGTTGTTTGTTCTCAATCAAGGTTCACTTTCTTGATTGCTTGCTTTTACAGTATTGTTTGGTCCATTAGTTTACTAGGAATCAAGTCTAATCTTCTTGATCATATCTTGATTTTTATTTTTCCTTATAAAGCTTTGTATATGTTGTTTACTTTGTTTACATTAGCATATACATGCAGGTTTCTATAAAGAAAACTTGCGTATACACGAGTTTCTTGTATTATAAATGCGTGTGAACGCTTTTGTGTTTTTACAAAGTTGCATATGCAATTTTTGGATGATTTTTTCAAATTTTTCTACATAGTTAGGTTTGTAGCATGCTGATTTATGTTGTTGTATGGTCATCTTCTATCTGGAGAATTTACTTTTCCTGCAAGCTTTCTTTTTCAAAATATCCTTCTCACTAAAAAGATTGGGCCTAGGTTTCCTTCTTAAGAAAATTTGTAGTTTATATCTTGGTATTCAAGGCTTTGTTTTGAAGTTCTTGGTTGTTCTGGTATTCCAGAACAAGAATTTTTTTTCAATTTCCTTTTTTCAGCCCGAATTTCAAGTTCTCTTACTTTGCTTTCCGTTGTTTGGTGGCCTTATTGCTTTTCTTTCTTTTTCAGAGTCTTTTTGACAAGTTTGATAGTATTTATTTCTTGGCCTTTTGGTCAGTTTGTCGAAATCATTTGCTGCTATTTAGGTCAATTTGTATAAGTCGTAGTCTTTCTTGTTCAAGTTTCGTTCATTTTCGAGTTTATAACTTGCAAGATTGAAAGATTCCTTGTGCTTATTTATTGATATTCTAATTTTTAGTAGTAATTTTATGACCTCAAAAAGTTTCTTTTGTCTCCTTAAAAGAAAAAACACAAAAAAAAATATATATATTTTGTTTTTTTTTCCAAGCTTTTGGTTTATGGTGTCTTTTGTTTTGTTGTTGAGAAGCAAATTGTGATATTTTCCAATTTGTTTTGCTTGCTTTGGAGAGATTTTTATTTTTATTTTTTGGCACTCTTTATTTGCAAGTTGGCTTATTGTCTCTATAAAGAAACACATTTTGCTTCTTGTATGAGCATCCATGCACTATCATCATAGTTTTCATTAAGATAGTTTGCATTAGAGACATTTTAATCTTTTTGTTAGCTTTTGGGTGTGTGGAGTGCATTTTCTTGAAAAAGAAAAAGTTGTTTGTACAAGTTTATTCATAGAACTCTATAAAAATCCCTTTTCATTGAAGAAAATAATTGCATTGGAATATAGCTAAGTTTCTATTGGTTTTTGTTGCGTCAAAACATCATCAGTTTCACTCTCGTAAATCCCTTGACTTAAAGAACAACTATAAAATCAAGAGATTAATAAAATGAAATAGAAATTTTACTGTTATCATTAACAAACACCAACAAGTTTAGGTCCATTAGGGCCTTGGATTGGGTGAGTGGAGAGTCAACTCTCCAAGGCCGCTCAAATTAAAAAACTTAGAAGTTGAATAAAGAGTGAAACCCAATATCGTTAGAAAGACCAGTAAAGCTCCGTGACTGGGAGTTAAGCATGAGGGAGAGTGAAGACAAGGAAGAGAGATATCCCCTCTCCAAATTATTTGATCCCGCCTCACGACTATTCCGCCCGACTTTTGATACGAGTTGATATCCATAGTGGCCTTTTCCAGGGATCACATAGGTGGCTGCGGAGGGGAATCCCATGGCACCTGAGGCTGAAGTTGCATCACATTCAGCAATACTTCTGGAGGGTACCCTTGCGAAGCTTGGGTGCTTGCACCGGAAAAGGTTATTATTTGGAGGTCAACGTAACTGCTTTTGATACCTTTGCTGGTAAGCCTGGGCCGTTATTATCCCAGACTATCTACGGAAGGTCCCTTAATTCACTTTCTTATATTTTTGTGTTCGGTCCTCATCACCCAAAGTGGAAATACATGGAATTTGCTTAATTGATTGTATATTTAGGGACTTTATAGTCTAGTGCTCTTTGCTATTTGTATATAGTTGGCTTTAGGTATTTTTGTCTTGTCACTTTTGGACTTTAGATTCTAAGTGACTGACCTACCACTCCACCAATATTGAAAGGTTTTTGATCTTTCTTTTGAAATTTGTGGAGTTTCCTCCTCAAGGGAAAAGGTTTTGATTGTGCATCTATCTTCCTTGGAAAGTCATTTGTACATTCTCGTAATGGAAGGATTTATGAATAAGTTAGATATGGCCAATATTCCTATGGAAACCAACTAGGGTACCCTTCCAAAAGGGGATCCTTATGCTTTTCATTTCTTTGGAAACGTTGGTACCCCCTTGATGGCCACTTTGAATATTTCTAGATTGAATATTGGACTACCAATTTGGCTGTGCTCCACTCCGAATATTCCAGATGTTCTCAAAGCTTCTCAGACAAATTCTTTATTTCAAGAGCATCAAATGGGTTGTTCATCTTCTTTCAAAGAGAAATTTGGGATTCCTCTTCCTCCTCCCTCTTTTAATAAGAGATCTAAAAAGAGGAGAAAGAGGAAGATGAATAAGAAGAATAATTCTATCCATTCATCATCAACCTCGGATAGTCATGTTGAAAATGAGATTTCGGCTACTGCAAGTCATGCTAGGGACACAAGTCTAGTCACTATAAGTCATACTAGCAATTCATCATTAACCTTTGCCAGTCATGTTGGAAATGATCTTTCAGCTGCTGCAAGTCACACTAGGGGCACAAGTCCTATCTCTCTTAGGAAAGATTCACTAACTTCTGCAAGTCATGTTAGGGACTTTCCACCAACCACTACTAGTCATGTTGGTAGAATGGATGCTGATAAAAAATCTAAGCATAAAAGTCTTAAACCTAAGTTCCCTTGTAACATATGCATGGGGGACCATCTTACTCATTTATGCCCTGGTATTCTAGAGGTACAAAGGATATGGTCTGAATCTAAAATTTCTTCTACTCCTGAATCTAATATTGTTTCTCAACCATCTCATTAAGCATTGGTTGACAATGCGTTCGAGCTAGTGCAGTCTCTGGCTGATTATACTCCTCTTTTGGGGGGTGAAGTGCCTAACAAAAGAGTTTGTTTGATTTCTAGTACAGAGTCTTCTGGTATAGTGGGCATTCTAGTTTCTTCAAATATTCCCCCTCCAAGTTCTACAAATGTATCCTTTGATTGGGATAGTCTTGTCGAGCCTCGGCTTCCTTCTGCTGCACATTTCCAAATAAAGGTCAGAGTTAATTCCACAAATGTCTATCGATGTATGGTGGATGAAGGATCCTCTACAAGTATTATATCCTCCTTGAATTGGAAAGCTTTGGGTTCTCCAAAGTTGTTGACAGCTGAGAGTCAGTTGTTAGCCTATGATAGAAGACCTGGTGAATCTATGGGTGTTATTCCTCAATTGCCTATTACTTTAGGTGGGAAGGTTGTCTTTATCGATATGATTGTGGTCGATTACCCTTTAGAATTTAATATGCTACTTGGGCGAGATTATGTCTATTCTATGAATGTTGTGGCATCTTCACTCTTTTGAGTGATGTGTTTTCATCATAAAGGGAATATTGTCACTATTGATCAGCTTGCATCTAATAATCACCACCCTAATTCAAATTTACTATAGAATACCCCTTATTTTGTTCCAAGTATTCAAGTAGAATCTATCGCACCATGGGTGAATTATGTGGTGTTGCATCCTCAATGTTCAATTGCTTCTGAGAAGGATCCTTTGACCTATTATTCTCCTTCATGGGACTTGGTCCAGACAGTTGACCGAGAGATTCTTCTTATAGGGACATGGGACCCCTTAATTCCCTCTTTTGATCCTTGTAGTTCTCATGATTTCTCAGAATTTGATTTTCCTTCACAGGAGGAACTCTTTGAAGCCATGAGTTTTGACTGCCAAAGGAGTCCTTGGCTTGAGCCCTGCAAAGGGTTTTTCCAAAAGAACTAATATGTGTAAGCTTCAAGGCTGCATGGTTCCTTATAACATATTGTACATATAAGATACACATTTTCAAGTTTTGTATTCGATAACACAAGATTTTATCTGAAGTTTATATCTGGGATATATTAACTTCTTTTCTAGTGTTCCTATTTATCTCTATAGAACTTGGAAGATTTCTCCTTTGGACATTTTTATGGTTGATCCGTTCTGATAGGTATTGATTCTCGAAACTGGCATATAGGTTAGGGTTTTCACTTGCATTGTGCACTTATCAGTTTCCTTTCCCATTTTGGCCTTAGGATCAACCCCACCAAGTTATGGTGAAGAAACTTCTCATTTCATGACTTGTGTGGTAGAACCTACCTTATCATGGGTGCCCTAGATAGTGCCTTGTTGTCACTTGGCACCCATGCTGAATTTTTGTTCTTAGGCTCGAGAGTCCTCTTTAGTCCCACCATGCCTTATGCGTTGAAGCTGCATTCCTCTACTTATTCACTATTTTTCTATATTTATACCCTAGAGGCTCCTTTGTGTTGAGTTGTACTACTACATTGCATGTGACTACTTGCACCCTTTGGCCTTGAGACAGCTTCACTTGCACTCGTGTTTAAGCCACTTATCAGCCTGTCTTATGCAAAATCAACCTTGCAATCACTTAGCCTCTGCAACTTGACACACCCTTATACCCATGGAAAGAACATCCATTTGAGTGTCCTTGACCAGTTTTTCCACCTTGCATTGAGCATAGGAATGTTCCCCTCCTAGGAACTAGAGCATCTGCTTTTTCGACACTCATTCTTTCCACTATACTATAGCATTATTTTATTATTTTTCAAGCTTCATATAAAATAAAAGACAAAAAATAATATATAAAAAAAAAAGAGTAGGAACAAGACATTATTTCCATATTTTAATGGCAGCTAGAGTCAGTTGTGTCGCCCTTGAACAAAACACTCAAAAGAAAGTCTTTCCTCGATTGGGGTGGGCTTTAGTTTGACTTAGGATAGCCTTAACCTTGTTATCGAGTCAGTCCTCCTCCGATTGGTTACCTCTTCCAATCGTATAGAGAGTTTGCTTATGCCTCCTACATGACAAACTTGTAGAAAGTTATCATATGTTGCCTTGTAGTCATAGTTGAGTTGTGCTTTTGTTCAAGGGAAGTAAACTTGACTCGAACTCTCTCCGGTGTCTCTTGACCTATTTTTTAGTTAGCCATCCCTATTTGTCAATGTCATGTTCGTTATCACATCATTTTTATTGGTCCTTTGCTCGTGCTGGCTTTAGAAGGTCTCCATTAACTTCTTGCTCACTGGTCTTGTCCTTATCGACGGAAAATTTCTTTGAGGGAAGATCTAGAGCTGCACCCTGACCCTATTTTCATTATTGATAGGTCAAATTGTGCTTAACATCGATCAATATCATGGGTCACTGATTGGGTGGTTTCCCTTGTGTTTGACATCATCGTTCATTATCACACATTGGGATTCGTGCAGTGCCTTGGTTTCCATTTGACCCTATTGGTGGATTCCTCGCCTCTGTGTTGGTTTTCATTATTGGTTGGTTCAGAGGGATTCTATCGTGCGCTAGCTACATATTTTGTATGTTGGAAATGTGCTTCAATTGGGTTAATAAATCTTTTTTCATCTGATTCCTTCCACACTATTGGCCTATGGGCTACACTCGTGCTAGATTGATGAAGGATGCCTTCATGCCTTTCTTCTAGTGGATCGTTTCCAATCGACTTCAGCTCATTGCTCTAGGAAAGAGATCTACATTCCATTTGGCAGTACCTTAGGGTTTTCAGTTATCAATGGAAGATTCCTTCACTATCTATAGTAGGAAAACATCATTGTCTCCTATTTGATAGATTCTTTCAAGTGTTCGACTATAGCTCATTTATTCGCACTTGTTAGATTGTACTAGGTACCTTGACTCTCATCATTATTATTGATGAGTAGCCTTGTGTTTGTTAATGATATACATCAATGATCCATAATCAAATTACTTCTCACATGGTCGACTTCATATCATTCATTCCCATTATGTAGAAATGTACCACTACGATCGGTGAAGATCTCGGGTTTGCATCAGCATGTCCTGGTTCACTTGTCAGTTGCTCATGTTTTTGCTAGTTGATGTCATCCACATAATATGTTGCAGTTCCTTACAACAACATCTTATATGTTGGCATCTGAGTTGCGGTGTAGTACCATTTATTCCATCATGTTAACTTGGTATTATTTGGATTAGTTTCTTGGCTTCAATGATCATCTTCATACTTCATCATCACTAATCAGCTCTTTATATGTGATATTTAGACATGTACTTTCCTGATTATGATCAAATGATCCATTATGTATTTCCAGTTCCTTTATACTTGTATGCATATTGGATCTGCTTTGTACTTGACATGTGGACATGCTTTACTATTTCTGAGCATGGGTATGCCCGCCTCAGACAGTAGTTTCTTTCTGATCTCTTTTGATGGCTTGGTAGGCTGAATTCTAGTGAACTCCTCCTTAGTCTCGACATGATTCCTTCCATAGAATTAATACATTTCAGCCATCATGTACCCCTTCTGACGTCATATATTAGGGGGCATTTGTTATAGCACCATTTACCACTCTTGGTAGATCTGATGCTATGATTATGACCTAAGGCAACCCTTCCTTCCAGACTTGGTCCAAAATCTAAAAAAAAATGTTTTATTCCCAATACGCTACTTTTCCCTATGATAAAAGTGTGTACACATAGGTCAGCATATATCCAACCCACGTACATATGCTAAAACACTTAAAAAAAAAAATTCCTTAAATTCGACCAGAGTTCACGGGTTTTCCCTGTTACTCACCTCCTATTACCGATGGCCCAACTGTTTCCCAACTAAAGAAACTAATTTGGAGAGGTATAAATAAACCTCCATGAGAAGGCCTTAAGGGAAAAATGATGAGATATTGATAATATAGTGATATTATCCCTGATCAAGTCTGAAGAATCCCTCTGCCTCCTGCACTCCCCAAAGCTTCAGGAAACCCTTGTTTCCTTGATTATAGATATCTCCCATATTTCTTGAGATATCCTTGTATTGGTGATGGAAGAAGATTGTTGAAGGTTGGGAAAAGACAATTTTTCTTGGAGTCGGTGAAGGACTCATGTTGTATTTCTCCACCTTATTTATAGCTTGCTCTAATAAAAAGGAATGATGTTCTCTTTTTGATATGCAATGTGTTTATGCATCAAAATTATGTTGTAATTCATTTATGAATCTTATATTGATGTATAATTAGTCATTCATTTATATTATTTAAAGTTAACATCATGTATATGCTTCATGTTTCTAAAGTCATGTATGTTCCATTTGAATAATTTTCAGGTTTCAAGAACATTGGGAGAAGCTGAGGGTTTTCACCTTGCAGGATCTACCCAAACAAAGGACATTCGCATAACAATACTCCTACATGATTTAGTAGAATAAAGGTTTTTGATGATTGCTTGAGCATTTCTTATGGATGTTTGCCCTCTGCTTTGTTGGGGTTCTCAACCTAAAGCCCTAGGGTGGTTTCACCTATAACAATTGTTGAACACAAATTTTATCGTGAATGTTTTGATGAATTAGCTTTCCAGGTTTATACAGTTTTTATTCTGATTTCCTTTGGAAACTTCCATCTATAGCATTGTGTTGGAATGATTTTTAGTGGCAATTCAATCATTGAATTTGATGATAGGTTCAAGAGTTTCACTGTAACATTATGTTGTAATTTTAATGTCCATATAAAACTTGTTATGATTTCTTTCTTTCAATTCTTTGTTATGTTTTATTTTCTGATATTTTATGCAGGAATGTCCAATATCTTGGCATTGAACACCCTCGAGATGCATTCACTAAAGACAATGAATATGTTATTCAAAATTTTAATTTTCAATATCAAAACACTTTTCTTTTTCAAATTAATTTGATGTTCATTTCATTTCAATTATCTCGTTGTCGAAAAAATTTAACTCTTGAGAATATTCCCTCACAATCTTCCTTGCTACCTTCTCCTTTGGTTAATTTTTAACCTCTTACAAATATATATCCATACTTTTATTGCTCGATAGATATTTGTTTGGAGACAACATTCAAAGAGAGATGGTTTCCAAATGAGTTATTTGTAAATAAGTTGTTCTTTGTACATACTTTATTTTTAAATGTATAGAATCAATTCATATTTAGTTTTGTTATGTCAATTATGATTTTGTTACTGATATTTGACTAGTGTGTACATGAAATAAACAAAGAAATTGAATGGTTAGATTGGAAGTTTTATTTTACCTAGTTATAATCTGTTTTTTTAGATTAGGATTAGGAATAGATTAGATTTATTTTGGTTAATTTTTTGTCGATTAAATAAAAAAAATGATTTTAAACATTTTAATGAAATGAATGGAAGAAGACGAAGATCCATTGAGTTAAAATGACTATTAAATTCTTCTAGGTATGCATTTGCAATTTTATTATCATATGTTTGTGTGTTTTTATTTCAATTTGTTCTTTTATGCTCGAGTTTTTCATTCTTATATTTTGTTTTCCTTTTGCAGGTTTTGGTTTAATCTAGATTTTGTGAATAAGTTGGTTGTGATAAACATAAATAGTAAATGGAGCATCTTTCGAACGTTACTCGGGGAGATTTTCTTAACTTGAAATTTTTCTTATCATTTTTGTGATATGTTTTAAAGCAAGATTTGAGTAAGGAAATAAATCTTTATTAAGCTCTCAAGTGTTGTTTTTAATCACAACTTGTCATTAGTTAGATTTTAGTAAAGTCATGAAAGTGAAACTCATTAAGCAAGGCAATACTTCTTGACAAATTCATAACAAGATCTTAATGCCTTATGTCAAGATATTACTTTTATCTTGTTTGAGTTGTTTCTATTTCATGATTTTGTTTGCAATGGTTTGTTTTCTTAATTTGGTTTACATTTCTCTTTTCTCTTAGTTTCAGATCTGATTTCATGACATTTCATTTTATTCCCCTTTGAAAATACCCTTGGTAATATTACCAAATCTTTTAGTTGAAGAGACTTTTTACATCCATCTTTGGTCTAATACATGGGAATTTTTTACTCTTTTTCAATGAAGTTCATTAGTAAAAGGAAGAATATGAAAATAATCATCAAATTTATATCTTTTAGATTTAGTTTTGAAACCCTTATTGTGTTTCCTTATCATTTTTATAATCTCACTTTATAATATAAGAGAGTTCTATTTTGCGACAACTTATCTTATAAAACAGCTACTAAAGTGACAAAAAAGAAACAAATAAGTTTAGTATTCTATAACTCTTCCATGTCATCCTATATCTTAAGGAAAGGATTCGTCTCCCATCTATTAGCAAAAATAACCAGACTATAAATTAAAATTTGTGTGAAAAACCTGAAAGATAGGGAATCTCCTAAAAGAGCATGCCTACCATGATTATGAGCTTTTATTTTTATGACATTATTACTTATGGTCACCAAGCTAGGATAATGGCTCACAAAACTTTATTACAAGGAAAGAGTTCTCATCACGAGTTGGCTTATTCATGACTATCAACACTTGCTGTTGGGAACAGGATCCCCCAAGGATAGTTTTGGGGCTAAAAGCCCATGTTTTGGGTCAAGTTTTGTAATAAAGTTGTAAGTATCCACATTTTGTGGTTGCGGAGCATGAAGGTGTCATGAGTCATAAAGGGTTGTCTGCCCTTATTTTGTAAAGTGTAAAGTCAGCTGTAAAGAATTACCCTTGGTCCGTGGACCATGGGATTGTATAAAAAGAGCTAAGTAAGTAAGCTCTAAGTAGTAATAAGTTGTAGAATAAGTAAGAAGTCTTGAGCGATAAGGAGAGAAGTCTAAGTTTCGGGTCTTAGTGTAGGTAGAGGCTCTGTAGCTGAGTGTGAAGAGGCTTAGGGTGGATGTTCAACACTGAGTGCCTAGACCACTGCAGCTGTGTGTAGAGGGCGGATAGATTCTGTAATCATCTTAACATATCAATAAAGAGAAGCATTTTACTAATTCTGTGTCTTTGTCTCTGGTTAATACAACTTGTCATATTGTGTATGAATTTCATTTATAATTCTTATGTGATGTGCGAATGTATGTAATTATGTTGGATAATTGAACGCAAGTAAGGATATTTATTTACGTGGTGATAATGGTAATTGTTTAATAAGATAAGTAAGACAATTTAGCTAATTTGGGAATCTGCATGATACACTGCCCTAGCAACACGAAAGTACCTAAGCCATAGGTTAGGGCTGTGCGAAGGTTAATCATACCCCTTCACGGAGGTACCGAAGGACAGAATAAAGGGCTAGACAGACAAAGCCCTAGAACTTAACGACTTGCATGGAAGCAATAATAGAAGGAATAAACCAACATCACGACCATCTCAGGGTGTGAAAACTTGGTTCCAACATCCCCTCGTACTTCTTCGGGTGAGACTTCGGTCTGTGTTTCGCAGGCTGATGTCAAAAGGGCTAGTAGTGTAGGGATTTGTTTGGCTAACTAACGTTGAACCTGGGTCATGCTCCATGCAGCCAACAAATGGTTCCGTTCCCGGGACCAGAATCTTCATAAGAGATGTGTGATGTCGTATCACTAGAATCCAACTAAGAAAGAGATCGAAGACTGGTTGGATATGAAGATCCATGAATTCGCAGTGAAAGAGAACAGAAACTATTGACTGAGAAAGGAACAGTTGCTAGACAACTACCTATATACAGAAATAGATGATATATTTTTCTGTTCCTTTCTGGTTGAGCTATACGAGTGGATTACGAAGCTAACAGATAGTCAAGGAAGGTGGAGACTTAACGGTCCTATTGTTTGGACCTCGGAGTTAGTACAAAGACTGGAAGCCTCTGAGGATAATATCACTCGCGTTGTTGATCATTAGCTCAATCGCATCATAGGAGGGTTTGTGACTGAATTTGTAATCGATACCTCAATCAACTACAACGATGTGGAGCAACGCTTTTTCAAAGGTCAATGAGGTAAGTACTTGAAGTCTTTGAATATCTCGATTAAGATTTTATTGTGCAAAAGATGGGTTATGCAGCTACCATGATGTTCGAAGCTACATGAAGCAAAAAGAATTACCAGAACGAAGGGAGAGAGGGTCCTCAATATAGTCCAGTAATTTCACCTCCATTTGGGTGACAAAGAGGGAGTAGTGTAGGCTTCTCTACGAAATGCTATTCAGTTAATAAGACAAGGATTCCCATAACTGCCACCTCCACCCAAACTACCTCCAACTTCACCACCATCACCTATGACTTCACCCATACCGCCTCCGCCTCCACCGTAGTTCAGCATCACAAATTCAGTGAAGCTGCCTTTGTTTAAAGGCTTGGGAAATGAGGACCTGGACCAGTTTTGGTTCGTCATAAAAATTGTGTGGGAATCTTAGGGCGTTATAGATGATCACATGAAGAAGGCAACACTGGTTAGTGCTCTGCAGGATTGTGCGCTATCCTAGTACATTAAATACTCTAATGATAACCCAAACGATGGAGTGGCAGACATATAGATCATGCTTAACAAAGAATCCAGTAGGCCTAAATCTGAGGCATATTCAATTCAGGGGATCAAGGAAATCACAATGAAACCAGCCGAGACACCTTGGGAATTAGATCAGAGATTGAAGTGTAAAATCTGTGAAGCTAATATGAACTTAATAGATGGACAACACCGTGAATGGTTTGTGGCTGCGCTCCTGCCACACCTAAGGGTTGCGTTGTCACAACAGAAGATAACGACTCAGGCAGAGGCCTTGGAGATTGTAATGAGACTACATGAAACACCGATGCAAGATGCAAATCTAGGGGTTCAACAGATCCATGCACAGTTTCAAAATATTTTCCTTGAAATGCAAAGTTTGAAGGAGGACAGAACAGTTCAGTTGGCGGTGCGCGAAGAGGTATGGTGCCTAAAATGTAAAGGTCAGGGGCATGGCAAATACACTGCTCGGTCTTTGTGAACTATATTGCAGGAGGAGGAATGATGCCTTTGAGGCTGGAAGCTCAAGCAGGACCGAGCATGGGGACTACATTGTGGTGTGCTATATGTCAGGTAGCAGGAAAACATACGACAAACAATTGTCATTCACTGCAAAAGTTTGTACAAACACCACAACAATTGTTCTACAACTTCTGTACGCAGTAGGGCATGATGAATGAAACTGCAGGAGCTATGAATTGATCATGGATAGAACACCTGCCTATAGGGTTTAGGCAGAAACATGGCCCCCTGAACAAAATGCGAGGATGATGCAAACATGCTTTTAGGGGTGTGGACGAGGCCGTGGTAGAGGAGGACTTGGCAGAGGTCAGGGACAACTAATCTTCTACAATTGGAGAGGACTGAGACACTATGACCATGATTGCACTAACCCAACGCATCCATCATGCAAATATTTCATTGTGTTTGATCATGAAACAGAGGATTGTCCTACGCTGATAGCGAGGATACGCGACAAAGGGGGCTACCACCTCAACTGACTCAAAACCTACAGATGATGAGGTCTAAGCCTCGTGAAGAGGTTCCAAATGTGAATATAGTGCTCTGAAGTGGAATTGAAATAGGGGATAATAAGGGGAAACAACCCGAAGACAGTGGATGGGTTTGCAAAGCTTTAGCGAAGGAGGCTGAATTTGATTTGGAGCACGCATGTGAGATGTTCATGGAAGTAAAGAAGAGCTTCGCTGAGGCCTCCACCTCAAGGAGCAAGGATAAGCTTGATCCAGAAATGGACCCTTCTATGCTTATAACCTTCCTAAAGACTTGCATGAAGTTATTGTTTCATAGCAAGGCCATGAAGGGATTATAGAAGCTTATAAATAGATGCGTCAGAAACACTTTGGGTGAACTGTGCATGGTACGAAAGATTGGTAAGCATAAAACAAGGACATGACGAGGGATGAGGTTGACTGCACAGATAGGAGAATATGAAATGGATCAGGTTATTTTAGATCTAGGGTCAGACGCAAACATCCTACCAAAGTGGACTTGGGAATGGATGGGAAGACCTATGCTGTAGTGGTCTCCAATTTAGTTAAGGATGGAAAATCAACAGAAGATCATCCCCATGGAGTAGCTACAAGGGGTGACTGTATATAGTGAAGGCATGAGCATATTAACTAATTTTGAGGTAATAGAAATTGTATATGACAGCAACCCCTACCCTCTGATCCTTTTCATTGATTGGGCTACTGATATGAACGGGGTAATAAACCTAAAGAAAGATGATATTTGAGAAGTACCCCTAGATCTTGCTGAATGATTGCGCTATACTGAACCAGTCTGTGATTATGAGAGTGATGATGATTTGGATTGTATCTATAAGGTAAGAGCACGAGACCAAGATTGGGTAAATCCAACAGTGGATGGACAAATTACATGGGATCATAATAGTTCCTGCAAATCAGACTCCGATGAAGAATTAGAGTGATGGCAGAATCGATTACATGAAGTAACCACACTGAGCTGTAACATGATGACCCAGTCGCTGCGTTGTGTGTCGTCAGAGGTAAGAAATCTGCCCACTTATGATGGCCTCAATGATGTGTATGTATTTTTGGATGCATTTGAGAGGGAGGCACGAGAAAAGCAGCGCTTCTAGGCTTTCGACTCGGCACTGCTTGCTACGCTTGCAAGGTGGTGGCCTATGCACAAGGGTAGCTTTGAGGATTGCCATGAATGTAGAAGGATGATGAGAACACGCTTTGGGAAGTCGAAGGTACGAAAGATAGAAAAATATGATGGGAAGGATTATCTACGCATGCAGTTGGCCAAATGGGCCAAGGCTTATGGAGAAAATCCTCAACCTGAATGGGTGCACTTGTTCTATCACACCTTGGATGTCATCCCGATGAACTAGTAATTAGAAACAGAGCTCTGCCATGGTACAAGTGAATGGGATATTTTGTGTGAAGGATTCATAATGACATTCAACTTTGAAGATGGGTTTGACTGTATTGAAGTAGCGCTACAAGAGGTGAAAGCAACAATCTTTAGGATTTTGCAGGATCCTTTGGACTCGATTCAACTCGATTGGACCACTCAGTTGAGCCATGCACTAGAATGCTATAACGTAACCACTGAAGAAGATGAGGATCCATGAAATATTAACATCCCTGAAACAGAATGTCACCGTGAGGTTGAATGATCGCAGATTGAGAATCTTGATATAACTGCGCCATTGAAAACAAAATAGGTAAATATTGGTACGGAGGCAAAGCCCAAATTCACAAAGATTAGAGATTACTAGGATGACTTGACAGTGGATAAGGTCATTGAATTGCTTCCTGAATACCAGGATTTATTTCCTACCAAGTTTATGGATCTAAAAGGGATAATCAAGGACAAGGGTCTTACGAAGATCACGTTGAAGCCTGACACAAAGCCGGTGAAGCAAAGACCTTACTGTCTCAATCCAAAGTATAAAGAGAAGGTCCGCTTAGAGCTAGAAAATATGCTCGCAGTAGGCATCATTGAGCCCGTAGAAGAATCTAATTGGGTAATCCCAATGGTGGTGTAGGAATAGAAGCAAAATGATGAAATAAGGATATGCGTAGATCTCAGGAAGTTGAATGATTCTTGTGTACATTATCCTTTCTCGATTTCATTCACTAATGAAGTGTTGGACAATGTGGGCAGCCAGGAAACATATTCCTTCACTAATGGGTTATTTGGGTACCATTATATTAAAATTGTGCCATAGGATAGGAGAAAAATGACCTTCATGACTAAGTGGGGGTGTTTTTAGTACACTGCAATGCCTTTTGGATTGAAGAATGTGTCTACGATTTTTTCGCACGTATTCATGGTGGCCTTCAAGGAATTTATTCATAAGTTCCTAGAAGTGTACTTTGATGACTAGACAGTGTTTGGGTTGGTGAATCACCATGTTGAAAGTTTGCGCCTGATGCTAGATACCTGATGAATATACCATATCATGCTCAATATGAAGAAATTCTTGTTTTTTGTTCCTTTTAGGACCCTGCTGGGTAATGTGGTTTGTAGACAGAGACTAATGGTAGATCCCATGAAGATTTAGATGATACTTAACTTAGAAGTGTCGAGGAGTGTGAAACAACTGTGCACCACCCTAGGACATACAAGATATTAAGGAATGTTTATCAAAGGCTATGCCCAGATTACCTCGCCTATGGAGAAGTTATTGAAAAAAGATGTCACATTCTGCTGGAACAAGGACTGTAAGAAAATCTTGGATGTATTGAAAGAAAATATGGTTGCCATGTCGATTTTAGTCTTCCCAGATTGGAAGAAGGAGTTTCACATACATGTTGATGCGTCATGTATCGCGCTAGGAATAGTACTAACATAGGCTAGAGGAGGAGGGAGACTTGGATCATCCTATAACGTTCACAAGCAAAAGGTTATCCAAGGTAGAGAAGCACTATTTTACCATCATGCATCAAGGGTTAGCCATGGTATACAAACTCCATAAATTTAGACACTATTTACTAGGTGGCCATTTTAAGATGTATACAGATCTTTCCATGTTAAAACGCTTGGTCAATAAGCTTGTGTTGGGGGAGAATCTGTGGGTGGTTGTTATTGTTCCAGGAGTATGATTTTCAATTTATTGTGAAACCTAGATGACTAAACGTAGAACAAAAACATATGTCATGCATCAAAACAAGGGAAGAGCCCACTAATTTGGAGGAGGGGTTGCTTAACATGCAACTATTTGCAATGTGCATCACAGATGGTCATTTTGAAGATATCATACACTTCTTAACGATAGGAACTGCGTCGAAAGGTTACATTGTCCAGCAGAAGGAGTTAGTGGTTCGTGCGGCCAATTTTTCTGTCATTGTTGGGCATCTATACAAAATGGGGTCTGGTGAAATATTGCAATGATATGTACTAGAGTTTAAAAGGAGCAGTCTCCTCACAGACACCAATGGGGGTGCCGCGGGAGGGCATTACGTAGGAAGAGCGACCACGCAGAAGATTCTACGCGCAGGGTTGTGGTGGCCAACCCTCCATCAGGATTCAAACACTTAATGTAAAGTGTGTGATGTGTGTCAAAGGAATAGTAGGCCATCATGGAGGTATGAGTTGTCTCTAAATCCATAGATGATGTTACAACTCTTTGAGAAATGGGAAATAGATTTTGTGGGACCCTTTCAACCCCAAGGGAAGAAGAAGGGAGCAGGGTACATTATCACCATGAGAGAGTATTTGACTCGATGGGCAGAGGCACAACCTATAAAGGATTGTACAGGTGCAATGACTACAAAGTTCCTCTTTGAGTATGTAATGATGTGATTTGGGTGTCCAAAGATTTTGATGAGTGATCGCGGTACGCACTTTCTGAATGAGACGATTAGCGCACTGACAGAGGAATTTCAAGTATATCACCAGAAGAGCACGCCTTATCACCGGCAGGCTAACGAGGCAGTGGAAGCATTTAATAAAGTGCTAGAAAACATGTTGACCAATGCTTTCAACACTCAGCTAAGTGATTGGGACCTGCATATACCCGCAGTACTATGGGCCTATCAGACGACATGCAAAATGTTGACTAGACAAACACCCTTTAGGCTTGTATATGGTGTTGAAGCAGAGCCCATGGAATACATTGTGCCTAGTCTATGCATAGTGGCACTCACAGGTATGACGGATCACGAGGGCCTGGAAGGGATGCTTGCGCAGCTAGCTGAGCTTGAGGAAGAAAGATTTCTAGCTAGATTTCACCAACAGGTCCAAAAGCAGGGTGAAAAAGCATGGCATGATCGACACATTAGGCTGTGAACCTTTAAGGTAAATGACCTGGTTTTGTTATATGACAACAAGTTTGATAAATTTCCAAGGAAATTCAGAATGCACTAGTTAGGGCCCTATTTCATTAAAGAGATTACTGATGGAGAAGCAGTTCAGCTAGTCAAATTGAATGGAGATCCCTTACCAGGAAAGGTGAGTGGCAGTCGATTGAAGCCATACACTAGTGGTCTAGACATGTGACTATATGAAGCTTGAATAGTCTTAGCACTCTAGGAATTTGAAAGGAGGTGCGGGACTATAAACTACATTGCCCTAGGTGGGGATTTGCACGATTGGAGGATTGTGTGAAGCAAGGAAGTGTAACAAGATTCACAGTGGCATGAAGGGAGCTACACTACACAGGGAGAAATCGCATAGGTCGAACATAAAGTGACCATTAAATTCATTGTTCATGATTTGACAGTAGAAATGCTACAAAATGGAGTGGGTGGTCGACATTTAAGACAAAATTTATGGGTAAAATCCTTGAAAATCTACTGCCAATCCAGCATTAATGAACCAAATTTGGGGAGGAATGGTCGGATTTGAATTCAAAATGCCTTATAAATTATAGGTGGCTACCTAGCAAAAACACTTGGAATTTTGAGAATTGAGTTGTTAAGCTCTCAAGCGCACATGAACCGAGAATTCTTCGAGGCTCTGATAACGAGTTCAGCATTTGAGAACTTACTAGAGACATCACGAGCATTGCTTCTTAGTGTTATGTCAACACCTACCATAACTATGGACACTGAAGTAGTGAGAACTGAGCAGGATATGTTGGAAATTGCTATGGAGGCTGAAATCCCCAAATCACCAAGGATGCCGAGACCAAATCCCACCCCAACCAAGGAGAGCACCAAGGATAAGAAGGGCAAGCAGCTTGCAATATTGCTGTTTGCATGGCCGAGAAGAAACCCACCGAAGGACAAGCCCACCGCACAGGAAAAGGGAAAATCCATCAATATGGAGCCAAAGGAGGAAAAAATCGAAGACATCTCGATGGATGATGAGGATGTAGGAATAGACATGGAGGAAGTTGAAGCCCATGCTGCTGACCCTATCACTCAGTTTCCTAAGTACGTCCCTCCATGCAAAGGCAAGACAAAGGTGCCAAAAGATATCAATGAGAGCAAGGTCCCCTTGCAAACCCCTCTACTGCGGGATAAAATTATTTTTGAAGGACCACGCTTGGGGCGCCTTCCTCTATTAAAACTTGAAGATTGGAACTTGGCTGACCATTAGAAGTTCCCACACTTGGTGACCAAGTAACTAATGTGCCGCATTATCAATACAACCACAAGAATGACTGTATTGTTGCCGCGAAGGTGGCTCGGAGGAGTAGACAAGGTAGGTTTGCTCAACCTGCTATGGGTGTTACACTACAATCGCACCCCGATTATAGTCTTGGTCATCAAGCAGCTACTATGCTTGGTGCATGATGGGTGTCTATGGCTAGAAGAGCCAATACCCATCATTGACAAATTGATCCACAAGATCATGTGGTTTCCCTACACAGGAGAAAATCAAGCATGATATTTGGTGGAAAAGATGGTGAGTAGGCCCTCGTAGAGGCCATGACAGAGAAGTTTAAGCTGATAAAGAAGCCACGTGGATATGCCATATCCAGCATCTATGACCCTGCTATAAAGGTGGCTATGTAGATTTTAGAAGGGAAGGTGATGAGGAAGTGTCACGGTGATGAGGTGTCGGCGCGTGTTGTTGTGCTAGCAACCCAATGCACCGAAGGAGTTCAATTCAATTGGGGTGGGCTATCTTCCACGGTGAGTTCCTTGCGAGCTTTCACGAGGCATAGGAGCTCAGCAAGAAATTCCACTACATGTGGCTCTTGTTGTCTATTATGTTAATAGCATGGGAGCTGCCAAAGGATAGCCAATTCCCTTCGGTCATGCTAGACCTACCAGAAGCAGCGAAGTACACTTTGTTTTGGGCAACCAAGGATGCACAGTGCATCAAAGACAACAAGATCTTCTAGATCTTGATGGAGATGAACATCTGCACGGCCATCGATCGTAAACCATGGTTGTCGCCTATGGCGTTCGCCAACCTATAGGGCTATGTGGAGTTTAAACCAGATTTTCACCATGTGTCCATCAAGGCATGAACAACCCTGTGTAGACATGGTATGACTTGCCTTACCTGGCAACAGATGGTGCCATTGATGCAGTACTTGATCGTTGGCCGGAAAAATGGCACACTACAATAGACTTGGCGGTGGGAGGGAGAAAGTTTGTTGCACATCACAAGAAGGATGAGGCCAAGCTCAAGATGACCCAACTCGCCGAAAAGGGAAAGGAGTCCGTTGACAATTATGAGGAAAAGCGCGATATCGCTCAACAGACGAAGAAGAAAATAGGTGGAATAGAGCGGGGCTTTGACAAAGGCGCAAGCTCACCTTCACCCAAGACAGAGGAAGAGATGGACGAGCAGAGAGAGCAACATGGCGCGGACCCTCAGGTGACGTCCACGTGCATCAAACGTCCAAGGGAGCAAGTGAAAGGAGGGTCAAGGAAGAATTCCAAGGCCACTAAGACATCGTTGGACCCAATCACCCTCACCGAGGGTGAATTTCACAACATTGGTGACATGATGTGAGATGTCACCGCAGAGGCCATACAACAGTTTGAGCAGCAGCAACAACTAGTATTGGGAGTTATCTAGAGAGCTTTGCAGCAGCTCCAAACCCATGCATCACAGATTGGCATAGTGTCCACTAGCCTTACTATCGACACTTTAGAAGATATCGCCATTCTATGCGCGAAAGCCTACAGTTCAATAGTGTTTCTTGATGGAGCACTGACCATGGAAAATGAAGCTGACAAGCTCACTGTCAGTGCCCTCAAGGGAGTAGAGTTGAATTTTGCAGTGCTCCCTGTCAAGGTACTCCACCTCTTGTAGGATGGAGTGATTTCATAGTTAAGGTCCCATGAGCACTGCGCTCTACAGGTGATCATTGAGAAGCAGATTAACAATGAGTATATGACACTACAGTGGCACTCTGCCATCGTCACCATGACCGAGGCAACCAACCAAAATAAGTGTATACTTTAGGTCATGGAGGATGCATTTTGAATGGTCCTAGAGTTTGTCATTCCTGAGAAAGAACCATTCGAGGTGCGCATCCACAAGCTGGCTACAGGGGTGCATGACGCTCGTACAGATATGGCATGGGTTTAGCTGGAGTTGAACCTGTAGATCACTGAGTTACAGTTGAGGGTCCAGCGTTCAACTCCGCCACAAGTAAAAGAGTAGTGTGCAACCACTATCACAGAGGCAATAGAAGTGGTTGACAGTGCAGTAGCAGACTGCACATAACTTTTTGAGCATTCGTTTGAGGTTCTGATGAGCTTGCTGGAGGACCCTAATGTACAATGACTGGAGATAGAAGTGCACAAGCTACATCAACGCTATGATGTGGTCAAAGGCATAGCGTGAACCATTCTGCTCACACAGAGACTGGCAAAGCTATAGGAGGCCAAGCAACTGAAAGAACAGGTGGATGCAGCGTAGAAAAAGGAAGTAGTGTTGAAAGCATGACTGAAGCCCTAGCTGGATGAGGCTTACATTGTCACAACCTCTATTGAAGGAAAGCATGTGACTCTGCAAGCAACTCAGCAAAATATTCAAGCTAACATTTCAGGAGCCGTGACCAAGCAGATGGTTGAAGACACAAAGCAGGTGGCCGCACAATGCACTGCAGAGGTTGCGGTCATACAAGTCGAGCTGGGAGGTCTTCGCGCTAAGATCTCCGCACCTGCCAAGTGACTCGAGTGTGAGTCATGATGTTGGTGTTGGGGGCCTGTTGGGAACGCGATCCCTCGAGGACAGTTTTGGGGCTAAAAGCCCATGTTTTGGGGAAAGTTTTGTAATAAAATTGTAAAGTCTCGGAATTTTATGGTTGTCGAACACGAAGGTGTCATGAGTCATAAATGGTTGTCTACCATTATTTTGTAAAGTGTAATGTCGGTTGTAAATATCTACCCTTGGTCTGCGGACCATGGGATTGTATAGAAAGAGCTAAGTAAGTAAGCTCTAAGTAGTAATAAGTTGTAGAAGAAGTAAGAAGTCTTGAGCAATAAGGAGAGAAGTCTAAGTTTTGGGTGTTAGTGTAGGTAGAGGATTTGCAAATGAGTGCATAGAGGCCTAGGGTGGAAGTCCGCAGCTAAGTGCGCGGACCCCTGTACCTGTGTCTGCAGGGTGGATAGAGTCTGTAATCATCTGAAGATATCAATAAAGAGAAGCATTTTACTAATCCCCCCATACTGCTTCGGGTGAGACGTTGGTCCACGCTCCACGGATTGATGCCGAAAGGGCCAGTAGTGTAGGGATTTTTTGGCTAACTAACGCTAAACCTAGGTCAGGCCCCACGCAACCAACACTTGTGAATGGAATTATCAATATTTTATCACCAAGCCAGGACAATGTTTTTCAAAGTTATTAATGAAATATATCTTCTCTGAAATACTAAATAGTAGATGGGATACTGACATTCCCTTGGGTTAAAATGGTAACCCTGTCGAGGATATGGATGCCTGCTGGTAACAATGGTTCTACCTGTGACAATCAGAGTTCATCTTTCTTACTAAACATAATCATAAAATTTTGTCCTTTAGTTTATGATATCATTAATTAATGGTTGTTGTAAACATGGTCTTGCTCTTATGATCATTACAAAGGATGTTCAAAATGATTAAACTATGTTTTGACTTTTTTAGGAATTTCATAGAGTCTGAATCTTAGCATTTTTATTTTATCCAAAATTGCTCCTTTTCCTTTTTGGGATTTCTTAATAATAAACCAAAGATAAATATTTCTCCCTAGTGTGTCACTATTGTTGTGATAAAAACACAACACCCACATTGTCTTTAATTCTCATTATGGGGACCCTTTAATTTGATGGTTGGTCATATTACTATTTGATTTTAAGAGTTTGGATTACCTTGAGTTTGTTTTGTTCTTATCTTCCTATCATAACTCATTTGATATCATTTGGACTTTTGGTTGGAAAAAGCTGCCTAGTCGATGATCGAACATTTTCACTACCTTGGCCTAATCAATTCCAATCAATGTTGATTATTTCTAGCCCACAAGACCAAGATTTTCATTATAAAGTGGTTGTAGTTTATTGGTCGGGGAAACCTTTTTATGATAGAATTATATCAGAGTTTTTAGATTTATAACATTAGAGGAACTCTTTTGGAATTCTCTGATACCAAAAATCTGATACATATGACATTGGCTCTTTATAATAATAAACAAATATCCAAAGTATAAACCATTGAATGCAGTAGAAAGGCTTAATATAACATATGTCCAAAGTTCACAAATAAACACAATGCATATATTGGAGGAATACTAGATAGATCTTTTTGTTTTTTGACACTACTCAAAATTTTTGACTTCCAATTATTCAATGCCTCTAACCTTCGATATGCATATTCTCCTGCCACCTATCATCATCTCTACCTTCATTGAATATCCGGATCCGAAATGGTTTTCAATTGTTGTAAATATTAGTCCTGGTTTTGTACTTGTATCATAGGATTTTTCCTAGAACCATTACTCCAATCGCCGATATGCGATAAAGGCCTCCACTCCAATTTGTCTATATTCATCCACCTCTGATGTCCGACTTTCGATAACCATTTTCCTCTGACCTCCAATATATGACATACCCTTCACTTTGGTATTTGGACTCGATATGCGTATTAACATTGATTAATTGAAATATCGTGTTCACCTATCTAATCAGAAATTTTGAATGAAACCTTTGATATGACATTGCCGAAACAAATCTTTGATATAATGGATACGATATAATTATTAAAACAAATTCATTATGGTTTCACATCAGTTTCATATCGAAGCTACCCAATACCGCAGGTATTTTGTGTTTTCTCATTTTAAAAGTTGTGACGAACCATTCTTTGATACCACTCTGCTCTTGCCACTTGTCACCTCTAGGGGGTTGTTGTTTATCAATAGAAAATCTGTGATATATATTAGTTTCGGGTTTAATGAGATTTAATACAATTTTGCATCTGCTTGTATTAGGACTTTTAAATGGAAGAAACTTTAAAACTACCGATATCAAATCTCCAATACCACCTAGCTTTTGCCACGTATCATCTTCTGGCCACTGTTATAGCCACTTCATTAAAAACTAAAAGTTATTGAGTCATATGTGTATTGAATTTTTGTCATGGCTAATTTTGATTTCTCTGTTACAGGAAAACTCTAGGGCTTATTCAAATAGATCATTTGGTCAACAACCACTCAAACATGTGGCGAGATCCAAAGAGTAAGTCAGAGAAAAATCTTAAACAAAGACTAATACTGTGAAGAGCACAAGCCTGTCTAGCAAGTTTCTCAATAGTGGTCAACAGAAAACAAATCAAACTCAAAAACATGCTAATTTGGGCACTTTATCAATAAAGGCAATCAAAATTTGGCATGTTATTCAATAGAAGAAATAACGACCCGATTTGATTACTTGGTTGTGGAGATATACATGGAGTCGATGATATTTTCACAATTTCTCCTCAAACTCTGTATAAATAATCTCTTCGCAGATTGTATAAGTTATTTTTTTTTGGGAGGGTGGGGGGTGTTATGATTAGAATTGCATGATAATAATTGATAGGCATAGTTAGAATAAGAATAGGGGGATTCGAATTCGGGAGGAAGAGAAGTGGAGTAATGCTTGGGCTTGTAACCTATTTGTAGAGGGATTTCAGTTCTCATGTGCACTACTGTAGTAAGGTTTAAGTCTTCTTTATAGAAAAATATAGATTTGATGGCTATAGGGGATCTGCACTACTATAGTATTTTGGGTCTCATGTAACTTGTCTCAATTCTATAATAAAATTTATTTCTATTAGTGTATGCATAGCACTACTATTTACATCAATTATTAAAATTAGTTCTTCAGCTTTTAATTTCATTCATGTTGTATTAGTATTTTAGTTGGCTTTAGCGCTATTTGAAATGTTCATTATTAGCTCATTTAAAATTATGATCAACTTATCTTGTGATATTAACCAAAAATGTTTCATTGAAAACTAAGAATTGTATAAGAACACATTTTTATTTCTTTAGAATGGCTAGCTATCGAATAGTTTAAAGATATAAATTTCCTTCTTTTCTACATGCCATTTTATTTGAACCACTTCAATATTATTACATGAATTTCTTGTTCTTATGCATATGTTGTATTAGGACTTGGAATTATTTATAGTTAAGTTTCTAGTAACTACTTATTAGGAATTTAGTTGTTCATAATTATTTTAACAAGGATTAGATCTTGTGAACTATTTCCCTAGTCTATTTCCTTAATTTTATTTCAATTCCTACATGCTTCTTTTCCCATCCTTTTAGCTTGCTCTTGATTGAGAGAAGGAATAATCATTCCTTCAATCGAGATAGTCCTAGGATTAGATGCATCTTAGATTATACTTTATATTTAGTTCTACTTTCTTTATTCTACATGTCCTCTCTTAAAGAGGAAAACTTTAGTTGTGGCTTGGCTAAGACCCAAATTAGCTTAAAGATCACTTTCTTGCTTAATCAACAAGAGGACTGATCTGATGTCACTTCTCTATTGGTAGGAGAAAGTCATATTTTAAGCCAGTAGAGATATAAAAAGGGTAAATGGACCTAGTTTAATGGGTTGGAACCACCATTTTAATGGAAAAGGAACTACTCTAAGTTCCCGACTGGGTGGTATCCTTTATAATGTTGTAACAAGAGAGTTTCGAGCCTTCAACATAACCTTAGTGGCCTATCTTTCTAGTTTTATTATGTAGGTGGAGGGTCGGGTTTGTCATCTTTATACATAGGACGAATATTAGTCATACTCTCTCATTCCTCTTGGGGGGTGCCCCATGGCTAAGAAGGGAACTTGCAATGAGTTCATAGCTAAAAGGGTCAGGAAGCAAGTCACTAGTATAATTGTCCCACTTCCAGCTTCTTTGTATTTGGTTTGCATGTGACTATCTCTTAGGACGTTTCTAGTGTGTTTTTTTTGGTCCCAGACAATAGTCTTAGCCTTAGGGTGTTTGCACTAACATAATTGCATTAATTTATCATTTTTCACCATGGCTAAATTTCATCTCCATCAATCAGTTCGTATTCACAATTTTCCTCATGAATGAGGTGGAATTTCTACTCCTACATAGAGAGTTCCTATCGATTCTCAAGACCCTAACCAACCTATAGTTGTGGAATCTATACCTAATCCTTCTAGTAGTGATATGATTTCTATTGAAACATCGGAAGATGACTCGGCTTCTCCTGCTAATCTACCATTGAATGATCCTCTAGGACTTGAGTTATTTTGGCTAAACCCAGATGATTATACACCTACCTATACTTACATTCCCTTGTCAATATCCTATCCTATGGGAGATTCTGATTCATGTTTACCTTCTGCATCGACAATTTCTGTTGTTCTGTCATCATTGCCACCACCCAGTGTAGATGCACGTACTCCTTCTTCTATGCCTCTCACATATGCTTGGGGCATTCCACCAGTTTCATATATGGCTCCCATAAATTTCCCTTACGTATCCATGTCTACTCTATCATCTACGCCAACCAAGATTGTAATCCTGGTCATATAGTAGGGTCTGGGGTCTTTTCTCTTAACTTTTCTCAACCCATGATTCATGTTCCTCAATTAGGCATAGGAACTTCCAGAAATGTGTGTGGAGGATCATATGTTTCTCTTAACTAGCATAGGGGAAACATTGCTTAAAATATGTCACAAGCTTCATACAGTTCATTGTTTGGAGGGGCGACACCTTCCAACACTTTTCTTGGAGTGGCTATTTTAAGTAGGGGAAACCCTGATTTTAGTAATGTCGCTTCTATGAGTTATCCTCATTATGGTTGTGCTACTGCTCAGGACAGTCAGTCCTTTCCTCCTTGGTACAACCATGTTAGTAGTCATGCTCTTGGGGGTCCATTTCTCTCTAGGCGAACTTACCTTGGGGGGTAAAATGCTTTTAACATTCATGTTGGCCCACATGCTTTATATGTTGGGATGAACCCTTAGTAGAGTCAACAATCATTACATCACAATCCTTATATGGGGTGACCTCAAGGTTTGTCGGGTAGTTCTCCTAGTTATGACCCATTCAGTCAACTTCATAATCCATTTTTATCTTCTCATGATTTACCAGATTTGGCTAAGCTAACCAACGACCCCATTAGACATGATGCTTGGTGGCCACCTATGCCTGTGAGATTGCCTTCTGATATCCACAAATTTGACAGAAAACATGTAGAGAATTCATCCAAATGGTACATCGAATTGGTCATAACATCCTACAGGGATTTTTCATCCTTAGCTAAAACCTTCTTGACACACTTTTAATTTCCTACAAGGTAGGATATCGGTTTCGATCTCTCATCAAATTTTAAACAAGATGATGCCACGTTGATTTCTAGTCATATTCACAAGTGGCGTCATCATAAGAGGTTGGCAGAACCAAGCTTCTTGATGATATATTGCTTAAATAGTTCATTTTATCCTTACGACGTCATATGTGTCCATGTTTAGAGTTGTCACAGAAGAGAAAGCTATATTAGCTTCCCAAAAAATAGATTTGATCTATTGACAATTAGGTGTGCTTTATGAGTACTTCCTAATGCTCCTAGCCTTCTATTGACCCACCCAAACCTCCTCCTGGCCCACATGTGGATTGTGTAATTGGGTCCATTTCTGATTCTGTGAGCCGACTTGCTTCTCAACTTGGGTGATTGATTTTTACATTGCAAGCCATAACAAGTGCATTTGGATCTACTAAAGAACCTTCTTATGAGAATTCCACTAATGTTCTTACAGTGAAGTCCACACAAACTAAGAAAAACTCAAAAATTGGTGGTAAAAATAACAATAAGAAGAATAAACATAAAATAAAGCTACTGAGGAATCTCAACCAAATTCAATGAATCAGGGAGGGGGCACTAGCGAGCATCGTTGAAACATCAAGTTCCCTTGCAAAACTTTTCAAGGTAAACATATTACTAATGAAGGCCCTTGTACGGATGAAGTTAATAGGCTCCTTTCACCATCACAATCTACTCAATAGCCTATTTTTTAAGTCATCCATTTCCTGCACAACCATAACAAAAAATGTTTTCCCAGCCTCCTCCACCTTCGCAAGGGGGAAATTTGGGGCCATTTTTCAGGCCTACCAATAATTTGTCCATCTTTATGTGCAAAGAGAAAATTAATGTGACCACACGAGCCAAATCATATGATGCTCCTGAGTCGAGTTCTTCTCCTAAGAACTCACACGATCCACCTACTTCCATTGGATCTCTCACATTAAATAAGCATGTGGAACTTGTCTATTGCCCCCCCAAGGGTGATGTTCATAAGACAACACACAACCCTTATACCCAGGATGCTCATCACTACAGTATTAATAAATATCTTTCCCAGGTTCCCTATGCCATGTCTACCTTGGAGGTTTCGCAAAGTTGTCCTTTACAATGCAAGGCCTTGTTGTTTGTAATCAGTGGAGTAGACCCTTCTGAATCAATCCTCATTATGTTCAATGTTGACAAGGTTTCCTTTCAACTTTCCCACCATATCACTTTTCATATAATTGTGCATATCTTCCATAAGAATATTCATTGCACCTTGGTGGATGAAGGCTCTTCCACTTGTGTCATGTTAGCATCATACTAGAAGTCTCTTGGTTCTCTAACTCTTATTAAGTCCAATACTACTCTCCAAGGCTTTGATGGACATAATTTTATGCCAAGGGGTTTCTTCCCAAGTTTGCCATTTATTTAGGGGGAAAATTTGTCTATGTTGATATTGAAGTCATCGATGCCACTTTAGATTACAACCTTCTCCTTGGCCATAGTTTGTTCTATGCCATGACTACAAATGTCTCATCTGTATTACATTTTATTTGATTTCCTCATGAAGGCAATATTATTACTATCAACCAACTTAACTATTGTGTGCCATCGACCCAAATTTCCATGATGGGGAATTTAGTAACACTTGTGGGAGATAACCTTAGACAGTTTCATAGTATTGGAGTGGGATTGTCTAAAATTTCTTCCCTTATGGATGTTTTTCCTCAATTATCCCCACCTATCACTCCTTCCACATCTACTATTTCTCATTTCCATATGATATTCTCTCACACTTGTGGAGCCTAGGTTCTTGATGATCCTTGGGTGGTTCCATCTAAATCTGATCTTGATCAATATGCCGAGAATATTACTTTGAGTCTAGCAAAACTTGCTTACTAGGATATATTTTTGGCCTCTACATATTATGAGTCTAGTGATCTCATCTTGGTACCACCTAACAATTATTCTTTTCCTTCTTGGGCCATCGACCATGGTCTCTCTTGTGACTTCCTCGACTTCCCAATACCATCAAATGAAGCTATTCAAGAAGTCATGTTAGTATCTAACCATCCTTGGGGAGCTATTCATCATCACTCTTCCTTCCTTACCACGTAGAGAAATTGGACGAGTTTAGTCAAATCCTGGTTTCCTCTGGCATTGCCAATGTTTCTTTGAACCTTAATTCGATTTTCACTATTTCCTCTGAAGGGAACTTGGCTAATATCTCTACTACAATTACTATTAATATTTCCATGAAACCAGTTATTGTGGAAAATATCTTGATTGGGGTTGATTGCACTCCTTCCAAGATTGACACTTATACTACCCTTTTCAAATAATTTTGTGATGTTTTTGCTTGGGCTTACAATGAAATTGCTGTCATCAATCCAAAAATTGTACGAAATGAGATTAAGAGTTATCTTGGAGCTAACCTTGTCTAGTAGAAACTTCGGCTAATAAACCCATGTAAGGCAACTGTTATTAAAGCATAAGTCCAAAAACTTCTAGATGTTGGTTCTATATATCCTGTACATTTAACAGAGTGAGTCTCTAACCATGTTCCAATTGACAAGAAATAAGGAATTATTAAAGTTTGTGTTAATTACCATGACTTGAACCTGCATTGTCCTAAAGATAATTATCTTACACCTTTAATTGACCAGATTATCGATGTGTATGCTGGATGCTATCATTTATTTTATGGACGATTTTTCTGGCTATAACTAGATTGAAATCAAACATGAAGACCAACAAAATTTCCTTCATCTTCCCATGGGGAACATTCAGTTATCGTACGCTACCCTTTGATCACAGAAATGTTGGTGCTACTTTCTAGCAGGCCATGTCTTATGTGTTTCACGATATCAAACACATCGTTGAGGTCTATATTGATGACCTTACTACCCATTCTCCGCTTCGTGAGGATCATCTTGCACACCTTCGAGAAGTTTTTATATGATGTTGTTATTAAACAATTTGGCTTAATTTGCAAAAGTGTGTTTTTTATGTATGATCTCGACAATTGACGAGCTTCATTTTTTCTCAAGAATGTATTCATGTTGGTCCCTCAAAGGTTTAGGAAATTATCAATCTGCCTCCTCCTCATACTATTTGCTAGCTTCAAAAGCTTTAGGGAAAAGCCAATTTCTTAGAGCGATTCATTTCAAATTATGTTCACATTACCTAATTCTTCATGTGCATTTTGAAGGAAGGAGTACATTTCATTTGGGATGATCAAGCCTAACATTTATTTGATTAGCTTAAGCAACCTTTATTGTCTGCAGCTTTACTGAGTCCTCCTGATTTCAACTAAGATTTTCTATTATATGTCACAACCTTAGGGTGTTACTTAGGTATGGTACTCAGTTAAGAAGATGATATGAAAAATGAACATCCTATTTACTATCTTAGCAAAGGCCTTTTAGGTCTTGAGTTTCATTATTCCCATGTTGAGAAGTTTTCCCTAACAACTGTTATTGTTTTCCAATGATTGAGGCATTATATGTTATTGTGAAAGACTATTTTCACTATTGACTCCAACCCCATGAAGCACATCCCTAGCCGTCAAATAATTGGGGTAAAATACTCCAAGTGGATTTTTAAGGAGTTCAATTTGGATTTTTCTATTGCTAATCCAAGATATCCCTAGCTTTCGCTAAGATTCTTGCTCAATTTCCTCAAGCTAATGAGGAAATTGTGGTCATGGATCCTTTTCCTGATGAATCCTTGTTCCTCATTAGTACTTTCGATCCCTAGTATGGATACATCTTATTGTATCTCTAAAAAAAAGCCAATCCAAACTATCTCGTGATGAACAGTGGCGCATATGCCATTAGTCTCAACACTGTCTCATTATCAATGATACTTTATATCATTGTGGTGTTAACATTGTATTATCTCGATGCCTTGATCATGAAGAAGTTGAACACATCTTGAATGATTTCCATGCTAGGGCATGTGGTGGTCACCTGTTTCGTCTTGCCACCACTTAGAAAACCTTGTGTGCAAGGTAATTTTGTCCTTCACTTTTTAATGATTGTATCTCAACAGTCCAAAAGTGCCATCCTTGTTAGATATTTTCTCGTAAAATGCACCCTCATCCTACCCTGTTACTCCCATTATTTTTCTTCAAACATTTTTCATAGTGGGGAATTGACTTTATGCAATGCAACCCACCCTTCGCCCAAGGTCATCACTACATCATCGTGGTTGCTGACTATTTTACCAAATGGGTTGAGGCCATGCCTACACGTTTAAATGAAAACAATGTTGTTGCCTTATCATGTCATCACCAAGTTTTGTGTGCCTAACTGCATCATGACTGATCATGGTAAACATTTCCAGAACCATATGATGCAAGAACTAGTTATCAAGTTGGGTTTTTGTCATGAACACTCATCATCCTATTATCCTCAAGCCAATGGGCAAGTAGAATTTCTCAATCAAACTTTTAAAACCATGTTGCAATGGATGGTAGGGAAACATAAGTCTAATTAGCATCTTATGTTATTTTCTACCTTATGGGCATATTGAACCTTAGTCAAACCTGCCACTGCCTTTACTCCTTTCCAATTGGTTTACAGAGTGGAGTTAGTTCTTCTTGTCCAGTGTGAAATATCTTCCCTACAACTAGTTGTTGAGTTACTCCTTGACACTTCAACCAAGGAAGAATGCCTCCTACAAATTTCCCATCTAGATGAACAATGCCTTCTCGCCCTGGTCAATAAAAAAAATCGTAAGAAACATGTTAAGGCCCAGTATGATAAGTTTGTTAGACCTCGTGTTTTTTCCGAAGGATATGTCGTTTTAGTTTATGAACAATACAATAATAAGTTGGGGGCAGGTAAACTCAAACCGATGTGGTATGGTAACTACATTGTTAAACATGTTCTCAAGAAAGGGGCCTATGATTTAGTTGATTGTGATGGGAACCAGTTGTCAGGCCCATGTAATGGGCTCTACCTCAAACAGTACTATGCTTAGCTTCTTTGCATGGTCGCTTGTACATACTGTATATACGTGTGTGTGTGATATGTTCTTTTTCTAGTCTTATTTTTTCGCAAGGTTTCTATGTATGATTCATGTGCCGGATCTTTGAGGAACAAATGTCTACACACTCACTTCCCCATAGATTATTTCTAGATGGTGCAAGTCATTACACTTAGAACAATTCTTCTACTACTTGGGTCATATTTCTGCCCACTTATAAGCTTATGAGTTCTGGGGGTATTTATCTTTTCCCAATTACCGACAAGGTGACCAAATATAGTGTTGTCATTGATCTCTTGACTGATGCTAGCCACCTTGGCATACACCACGTAGTTGTTCAACTTGCCTCTCATCTCATGGTGTCAAGCTCAACCGTATTTATTCTATAAGGAACTCTACTATCGTATGCTATTTTTTGAGGGTATGTTTGTTGGAACATTTATTTGACTACATTGATTATCTTCATATTCCTCGAGATCAAAACATATTGGCTGATTTGTTAGAAAATTATATGTTATATTGTCATTTTTCTCATCAATAGTTTTAACCATGCAAATTATGAAGTAAACATTCATTGTATATACACATTATTTCAACACAAACACATAGAAACCTTCATTTCAGTGTATATGAAAAGTTTTTGTACATATTTCAGAAACTAGGCATTTAAGTCCCTCGACACCTAGCCATATAGATGTAGATCCATCACAAAACAAACAACCCTATACTACTTTCTATCCTCAGTGGTGCTCATGATAACAAAAAATTGCATTCAAATACGATGGAGCAAGGTCTGACGACAGAATGACTCAACCCTTGTTATATGTTGTTGCCATTGTCGAGGGGTATCTGTAATACTCCTTGAAGGAATCCCTAATGTTAATCCCTCGACATTGCGAGTGAATTCGTGCAACTCCTCGTCTTTGTCATGTACCTTTTTTGTTGGTGGTATTGGGGCTTAGGATGGTGGTACATGTGTCCTAAGTGGAGAATAGGCTACAGAGTGTGTGGGTGCCACATCTGCATATCAAAATTACCATATGTCATTAACTTTGTATCCATTCCAAAAGAAAAAAAATCAAATATTAAAAAAGATCTAAATATTTTTTTATAAAACATGGAAAATGTATTTTTTTTTACCTTTGTCATCAAATTCCACTGTGGGGTGCAGGACATTGTCTAGATATCCCTAGAAATCTACCAAATCATAGTGGTAATCATCCACTTCCAATGTTGTTGCTCTCAACCACTTCCAGTATGTGTCAAGAAATCAACTACTAGTATGTAGTCCATCCTCTCTAGGCATGATCGAGCACCACCTCATCATTAAAGGTACAGTTGGTGGTGGATGTACTACATATCCAAGTATCATGGGTCCCATCACTAGGATCTTCTCAAAAAAAAACTCACTACAAAACTCCCATAGCCAAAAATCCTGTTTCTCCTCCTCTTCATCTCTGTAAGTTGACATTCCACATTTTCCAGCATCCCCTCACACCAGTTAAATAGGGTGGGTTAGAAACATCATAGACATAGCTTGAGATGTGGTTTAGTCACAATATGGGGAGATTTGGTGCCAGCTACCTGAGTCACATTATATGCCAATGTCTGCAAGGTTAGGTCTTTCGGGTCTTCAATACGGATCTTCTATTTATGTCTCAATATACCTACTTTGCAATGTTGTTTCTTCAAACTTTGAACTGTCTCTCCACTAGCACAACATGCCCCTAACAATACCACCGTAGCACCTCACCTTGACAACCCTATTAGGGAATAATTTTCATCCACTTCTATGGAAAAAAAAACTCCATCCCCATGCTTAATTCTTGGTTATATACATCCCACCAACAAATGATTTCTATCAAAAGAAAGGTCTGGTTGGTCATGCTAGGGATCATAAAAGATTTCAGCAATCCACAGTCCCTAAGGGAATTTAGTGTTGGTTGATTTCCCATGGCCTGAATCTCAATTATCATATGGTGTCTCTCTCTCCATTCATCCATGTTTTCTCCTACATCCAAAAATAAAAAACATCAGGCATGGCCACAAAATTTAAATAGTAAAACCCCTGTAAAAACAAGAAAATCTAACTTGCGGGAAAATAAAAGTAAAAAAAAACTTTTGACCCCGACAACTCCCTTGAAACTGAGAAATTTCGAACACTATCATGGGCATGCCTTGGCATGTTTATGACTAGCCTCTTATAGTAAAAATTTCTCCCTTGCGTGTGTGCGGTAGAGGGAATTTTTCCAAAAAGCATAAAAAATTTCCTATACATCTACCACAACCAGAGAAACTTGCATTTTTATTTCTTAACACAGGGATGGGCACAGCTTACTTAGATGAAGATTCTCTTTCCTTGGCTCCTCTTACTCCTCCCTTCCCTAGCACCAACAAGTTTTGATGTTCTCTCCTTCTCTCTTCTCCAAAACACAATGACTAAATGAGGAGGTATGAGTTGCTTTTATAATAATTTTTGGCATCTTTGATAATATTACCTTTTTAATTTTTGGGCTTGAGAGGGTTTGTTCTATAATTCTTTTTCTAGTTCACTTTTGTAGGGGGTTGGAGAGATTTCTTTTAGTGTCATTTTTTGCGGTCTTGTTTACAACAAGGGGCGTGAGGTATGATTATTATCCTGGCATATAGGGGAAGGTCCATGTTTATTGCTTCCATTGTATTTTGACCATTAATGCCATATTTATGCCTTAGGTCCAATCCCATCAAGTTGCGACTTTAGCCACTCCCTTTTATGCATCTTGTCATTCGGAGGTAGAGCTTCCATAACCATGGATACCCTAGTTTGCACCTATTTTTCGTCTTCGTGTCCATGCAGTCAATTTTATTCCTCTTTTCGGAATTCCTCCTTCTGACCCACCATGACCTAGAATCTGAGCTCATGCCTTCTTCTTGGTTATATTTTTGGCTATACCCCACGAGGATTTCAACATCTTATCCCTTGTGATTGCAACATTTTTATCAGCCTAGCTTTTCAGATTGAGTCTTGGTTTCTTCATTCCATCATAATCATCTACTTGACCTACCTTTCACTTTCACTTGGTGTTTTCCCCTTTCTTGGAGGAAGTGTTGTGATGAGTGGTCCTATTACCTAGCCTCTTGTCCCCTTTATCATGAGTAGTTCCACCATTACTTGAACTAGTTTCCACCTTCTATACCACTCGTTCCTCCAAGAGGAGTTTACTTTAAGCTCTTTTCCAACTCCTTAATTTAGAAAAGATTTCCTAGTGAACCTTTTTCCTTCACACTTGTTAAAGTACTTGAAGGGTCATCTACCCAGTATAAGTTTAACCTTTTTCCAGAATGGGATATACTAGTTGTGAAAAAGGAATACCCTAGTGTACTATGGCTCAAAGGTTCTCCTTTGTATACTTTTATCTCTTTTTCAGGCATGGGGGACAAATTTACAAAAAAGGCACTTTTAAAAAGATAAGGGAGGGAACATTTATTTCCATTAGTCATCAAATGGTAGCATACTTTGCGTCTCCCTTGAACACAACACCTATCTAATTCATTATCTCAAAGTTGGGGTTTAGCTTTCCTAAGAGTCGTAGCATACATATGAGTCTATTTACTCCTCTAGCTAGTTACTCTTCCAGTTATATGGAGCATGCATTGATGCCTCCTGCATCATTGCATGATATCACTTGGTGCTCATTAGTCATGATGTTCAATCACTCTTGTGTCATGTTGTTATGTGTTCAAGGGAAGTCTCAACCTATGTCAGCCATCTACAGTAGCCTCTTGACCTTTTTGGAGTCGCCCATCCTGTTATAGACATATTTGGGCATTTCAACTCCAAATTTATATGTCGATAAACTAGGGCTTGTCAACCCCTAAAAGAGTTGTTTCATACCCTAAAAGATCATGGTCATCTAATTACATCATTCCCCAAAAGGTCCACTTGAGAAACCATCCAGAACTGGCCTAAACTGAACCATATTGACTGCTACACTGGCCAAGTGTGATGCACACTAAGTGGTACACTTCTCAGGTGCGATGCATACTAATTAAGCCTTCTATAGGTTTCGATGGGTGAGGATGGACAAATGTCTGAGATAGTTTGCTAAGTGGTTTCTCATGGAATCTTCTAGAAACTTCTCCTATGATACTTGCCTCTCTGAATTCACCCAGGGATGAGTAAGAGATCCAAGAAATCTCCAGGTGGAACCAATTGTAACAAGTGGAATGACACTAATGAAAACCCAGAGATGACTCACACCCTTGCACACATCTATAAATGGACCCCTCATCTAAGAGATCTAGAGGCTGGAATATTGTGAATTGCAAGGAAGTGCTGATAGTTTGTATTTTAGGAGAGAGCATTATATTGTTGGTGTGATTTTTCTATTTTATGAGGTGAAGAGGGATTGATGCTGGGAGGATGATGCTAGATCAGACAACTCGGTTGTAATTCTCCCTTCTATTTAATAAAGTTCTTCATGTTTTCTTCCATATAATTGTGCAATTGTGAATGTTATCATTTGTAAATGCTATTATATGTTCATTATATATCTGATTCTGTAATGCTTATGTAGTAATAGATCAAGATGCTTTGACGGTTCTTTTTACTGTGTTTCTGCAGGTACTCTCCAAGCGAGTTAAGTACGGGGAGGAGTTGCAAGATCTGTCAAGGGGGAGAAAGATCAAGCAAGGGATTAAGTGAAAGTTCTAGGTTGGTTCCATTGTATTTCTTTTATCTGTTATACATAAAAGAAATTGTGAATTGCTTTAAACTGTTGTTTCTAGGGTAGCTGTCAAACCTAGAGGGCTAGTTGTTTGAAAAGGCACTAGTTTTCCCAGAAACAAATTAGTGACTCCGCTAGGGACCGAATAGATGTTTGTTTATTGTTTTTGTTTTTTTTTTATAAACTATAGACAGAGCCTAAAGTCAGCCAGGTAGCCTTTGAACTACTCTTGCTCTGCAATTGCATAGTAGATGAATGTTTCTTCAGTCAATCTCTAGTTTAGTTTATGAATTAAACACTTGACTTACAAGCATTCTAGATGCCCTTTTGGCAGCTCAATAACCTCTCAAGACATTCCTTAATACTTTGCTCTTTATTGTCCATCATAGCTCAACTTAACTCACTGAAAATAGCTGCACATCTGAGCCAAAACACACTTCAGTTGCACTCCCTGGCCCTTCACACTATTTGTCACTATAAACTAGTATCAATCACACCTCTCGAGTGTGTAAAGTGCGATGCATCCCTGTTTCTGTGAAGCCCAAGTGCGATGACTGACTGAACCTATTTCCATCTAGAAATTGGGGGTTTTTGTCCCGGTTTTTAGTTTTGTTTAGTTGTTTTTGCTGCTTATGAACAGTGCCTCATTACTGAAGCCTACTTGCATCACACAGATCAGCCTCCATTAGTTTAGGATTAGCAAATGTTTTTATGTATTTGTTCATCATTTACAATCTTTTGTTGAAAAGTTACTTAAATCAATTTGTCGCTTTGGTACAAAAAGTGTCGTAACTGTCATTTTGTGTTGAAAAGAGAAGTGTTGTGGATTCTTCCCTCCCTGAATAGTCAATTGAAATTTTCATCATGTATTTTATTTGACTTGTTGATATTCGAAGTGTCGAAAGCATTTTTTATTCAAAATTGAAAAGTTTCGTTTAGTCTTCCTTTCTCTTTTGAAATAAATATTTCAGATATTTGTTGCATTTAGTTTTCCTTTTTGCCATTTTTACATTGAGTACAAATACATGCATTTGTATTTAGTTTGTGTGTGAAAAATGATTTAGGAAAATGCACTAGTGTGTGCTCTTTGCTCTTTGTTTGAACGAATTGTAATCTTCTTTCTCTAGTAGCTAGGATTTTCATTACTCAAAATAAAGAAAGATTGTTTATCATTGTAGGTTGCATTTTAGGAATTTCAAATCAACATCAGGTGGCGAACCATTGAAAGGAAAACCTTAAACAAGATCAACTCTAAAATAAATTTCAATGAACCTAACAATGCTTTGGAACTTAATGCAACATATCTAGAGGTCTAGGCTAGAGACGTGTTCCAGCATCGTAAAAACTAGTAACTATCGTTTTCATCAAATGTTGGGTGATTCCTCCTCCTTGAGATGACAAGTGCTAGCACGGACTTGTGCTCCCCATACCATCGCATATATATTGGCAGACCACAATAGGCTTATATCCTTTATCCAATAGAAGCTGAGTCTAATGCCTTATTGATCATAATGCATTGAACACAACATTCAGGAAGATTGACAGCCATACATAAGTCCTTGGTAATTTCTCTTTAATTTATAACCAAGGTGTATATTGCATTTTTGCGATTGGTTTGGTAATCCCTCTATCTAGATTTTCCAGAGTAATCACTTTCATTCCTTTCGACTCTTTAAAAGAAAAGGTTCATCTAAGCACTTGTCACTTCAGGCTCATTAAAAATTGAAGGCGACTAGAGTCATCTTTAGCTTTTTCTCAACTCTTAAAAACTGAAAAGAAAAGTTGTGTCAAAGCGTCATTAAAATTAATTTAATTTAGAGTAACACCCCTATTCCTCAGTTGATCTTAGGTTGAGACATATGGCAACGAATCCGAAGTCTACCAATCAAGGAATCCCTTTTGAGGGGAATCCTAGTCCTTTTCCTTCTTTCAGAAATATTGGTGCTCCTTATATGGCTACATTGTCCCTTCTAGGACTTACCATTGGCCTGCCAGTATGGTTGTTTTCAATCTCCTCGGTTCAAAATGTCGAGACATCTCTGAAATCGAGTACACCTCCAACTAGACCAAATCAACCTCTAGTTGATCCTAAAGTTGACCCTTTGCCTTCTTCCTCTTTTGTTTCATCCTCCCCTTCTTCCTCTTCGCTTGGTGAAAGTATTGGTACTAGAAACCAAGTGGCTAAGAAGAAGAAGAAAGGGAAGAAGAAGAAGAAGAAGCCAATTTAGCAAGGGGGTAACCATGAAACCATTGCTCTGAATGTAACATTTGATGAAAATCTGTCTGTTAAGCCTCACAAAGTCAAATATCCATGCATAATTTGTGTGGAAGACCATTTTCATCGAAATTATCCTTACTTTCCTCGGATCTTGAAAGAATTTTTTCCATTCACACCATCCCGTGTCATCAACCTCTGGAGATCATGTTGGTAACACACCATCAACTAGTGATAGTAAAGTTCATGGAAAAAAAGGAAAAGTCAAGATTCCATGTAGGTTATGTGAAGGTATACACCCCTTTCACCTTTGTCCCTATTTGGATGAAGCCAAAAGTGTGTTGGATAACCGTCCTGCTTCACCGTAGTGACTTCCATCTGGTTACAGGAAACTTTCATTGAATCCTTCACTAGCTGATGAAATGACTGACTTAAATCAACCATCGGTCGAAACCATTCTCTATGAAAGTGAATCCTATGAGTCTATGCCTGACCAAAATCAACAGGTCAAGGTAGCAGCTGACCTGATATCACCTTTAGCTAATCGTACCTTTCCTAAAGAGAGTGAAAATAATACCGCTCAAGTTCTTTTTCTTTCTTGAGATCCAAATGAGATTGGGGGAAATCCACGTGTTCCATCAAGATAGGAGGAAAACCCTCCAGTTCTAGTAACTCAAGGGGTTAATCCTCCCATTTCTACGGTACCCCCTCCAAGTAGTCTAGTTACTTCATTTGATTGGAATCAACTGGCAGGATCCCGCCTTCCTTCTTATGTGTCTTTCTAGATTACAGTACAAGTTTGTAATATGATTGTACCTAGCACTATTATAGACGAAGGTGCATCACTGAGTATCCTTTCATCAACTTCTTGGCAAGCATTCAGTTTGCCACCGCTTGTACCTGTTACATAGAATCTTTCGGGCTTTACCAAAAGAACCAATTGACTATTAGGGATCCTTCCTCAGTAACCTATCACTGTGGGAGAAAAAACCATTTATCTGAATGTGATGGTAGTCCCAGGACCTTTAGATTACAATTTACTTCTTGGGCGTGACTATGTTTATCACATGGGAGCTATTGTTTCAACACTCTTTCGAGTGATTTCTTTCCCGCGTGAAGGCAGGATTATCACCATTGACCAGCTTTCATTTCCCGGTCCAAATATAGCTCCTAGTCAACCATCATCCCTAAATGGTCCATTTATACCAATGGTATCATCCTCGCCATGGGTTAATTATGTGGCAACCTGTTCCATACTTTCATCGACTGACGATCAATTCAGTGATGTTGTACACTGTGTACTGGGGGCATTAGAACCAGACCTTTCCTTTATGACCACTTATGAGTTGTGATCGAAGGAGGCCGAGGATAGTTCATTGTCTTGTGTCAACCTCGTTAAAAAATGAAACTAAGGGTCTTCGAGGATAGTTCGTTCACTTGTGTCAACCTCGTTAGAAAATGAAACCAAATGTTCGAGGATAGTTCATTGTCTTGTGTCAAGCTCGTTAAAAAATGAAACCAAGGATGTGAGAATAATTCCTTGTCTTGCGTCAAGCTCATTAAAAAATGAAATAAGGACCCTTGGAGAAAAGTTCCAAGTCGAGTCTTCGATTAGATCTCGTAAAATCCTGGTCGAGTCTATCACTTGATCTCATAAAAGGACCTTCATCCCACCCACCTGATAGCCATGAGTAGTCTACTTAGGTGAATGTAATGAAGCTTAGGGGGCATGCACCCTTGTTTATTCTACAGACGAACCTAGTTGAAAAGATAAGTTTCCCTATAAGTTATGTGATTGGTCTGACACACCATTCACCTTTGTCTATCCTGGATGAAGCCAAGGAAGTGTTTTGTCTTCTGGAAGAAACCATCCTTCCTAACCACAATAGTTTCCATATGGTTACAGGAGACTCTCCTTTTCATCATGCTGGGGGCATGCAAAACTTTTTTCCCATTTTCAATTTTTAGTTTTGTCGTTTCTAGATTTTTAGTTTTATCGTTTCTAGCTTTTTTAGTTTTTTCATTTCAAGCTTGCGTAAAAGCGAAACCGAAACTGAGCATAGTTCCCCCATGTTTCAAACTCGTTGAACCCACCATTAGTAATTAACCTTTACGATTGCCATTCTATTAGCCTTTTGAGCCTTCGTTGTGTACCTCTCATCACCTTCATCTCTTTGGCTGATCATATGCTTCCACTTGGTTGTTTACCCTTTTTGAGGAACAGTTGCGATGAGTGATCTTGTTAGGCAACCTCTTTAGAGAAGTCACCATGTTTTTAGAAGTTCCAAGCTTACTTGGAACTAGTCGCTACCCTAGACACCACTCGTTTCTCAAAATCGAGTCTCCTTTAAACCCTTTTCAGACTCGTTAAATATGAAAAGATTGTCAAGCAATTGGCCTTTCCAACTCATTAAAGTGCTTGGAAATGTCATCCCTCCTGTATATTTTAATATTTTTTGGACCTGGGGGATCATCTCACGAAAACGTTCGAGCACTTGTCTTTTTCAGCTCGTTAAAGTGATCGGAAAAGTCATTCCTTTTGTATTATTTTATCCTTTTTCAAACCTAAGGGATTATTTTATGAAAATGAACTACTGGAGTTTCCTTTTCGTCCATTTTCAATCTCTCTAAGAATGAAAAGGATTGAGTTATCCTTATCGTTAAATTTGTTAAAACAATAGTGACAAACTTGTCCATTCTAGACAAGACCAAGTTTCACTATCGTTAGACTCGTTAAAACATAGCGACAGGTTTTCCCGAAGGGAAAATTATAGAACAAGCATATGATATCCTCCTCAAGCTTGAAAAAAATAAAGAGGTACTAGTTAGCAATGACTGGGGCAAAAGGAACAAAACTTGAAGAACTTATGGTAGCAGGTCGCTCTTGAACATGACACTTTCACTCCATTGCCATTATTGAGTTGGGTTGGGTTATTCCATTCGCCATTGGTCTTTCGCACCATCCATATTTTGGGGTTAACGCTACCAATCCATCTCAATGTTGCCGACATGTTCAAGAGAAGTCATTCAGTTGAGAAACCACAATCTAGTTAATGTCTCATCCACTACAATACCTCCAACCTTCATTTTTTCATGACAATCATTCCTGAACCTTGTGTCATCAGATTGTTTTCACCTCCAGAAAATCATTTGCTTCATTTTGTGTTTTAGATGGGGGATACATCAAGGCCCTCCTATGATGAGTCACTTCTTGTCGACATCAGCTCATTATCCAAGAACTTGACTTAGAAACACCCCTTTCAGTGCTTTGAAGCTTGCATGCCTCAATGGCAAGTTTCTCACTTCCAGCAATAGGTTGACCTCAATGGCCTTCAACCAAAAATTTTGCGTGGTCTTCGACATCGAATCATATACTCACACTGTGTGAATTGTACTGTAGTACCTTGAGGGTCATTATCATTATTGGTGATTCCTCTCATGCTTATTAACAACTCACATTATCGGATAGTAATCAAGCGATGTCTTTCCATGTTTGACTTCAGAACATCTCTTCACATGGATTGACTTGTACATAGGGTGAAGATTGAACGAGTTTGAAGACACTGGGTCCAGTTCCATCCATCTGGGCTGTGACATATTCAAGGATATAAAAACGCCAAATGTACAAAAGCGCTGCACAGATGGTCATTCGAACCAAGGATGATGACTCTATATCTGAAGAATCATCAGTCTGCATCTACAGAAGACTATCTGATCTATGTACATGAAATGAATTTATAAAGATGAGCATGGGAATGCCCGCCTTAGATAAGATCATGAAAATTATATTATGATGATGTATTATATTGTAACCTATGCAGGTCACCTTCCAGTTCGAAACCTCGAATCCTCATGATAAAGTATTTCACTTGACATCAAGATTTACAACTTCATGCTTTAGGGGCAACTGTTTTAGACATATTTGGGCACTTCAACCCGAAACTTATATGTCGATAAACTAGAGCTTATCAACCCCTAAAAGAGTTGTTTCATACCCTAAAAGAACATGGTCATCTAATTACATCATTCCTCAAACGTTCCACCTGAGAAACATCGAGAAATGGTATAAACTAAACCATACTAACTGCTACACTAGCCAAGTGTGATACATACTGAGTGGTACACTTCTCAGTTGTGATGCATACTAATTAGGCCTTCTATAAGGTGCGATGGGTGAGGATGGACAAATGTCCGAGATAGTTTTCTAGGTGGTTGCTCCTGAAATCTTCTAGAAACTTCTCCTATGACACTCGCCTCTCTGAATTCACCCAGGGATGAGTAAGAGATCCAAGAAATCTCCAAGTGGAACCAATTGTAACAAGTGGAATGACACTAATCAAAACCCAAAGATGACTCACACCTTTGCACACATCTATAAATGGATCCCTCATATAAGAGATCTAGAGGCTGGAATATTGTGAATTGCAAGGAAGTGCTGATAGTTTGTATTTGAGGAGAAAGATTTGTATTGTTGGTGTGATCTTGCTATTTCATGAGGTGAAGAGGGATTGATGCTGGGAGGATGATCTTGGATCAAACAACTGGGTTGTAATTCTCACTTCTATTTAATAAAGTTCTTCAAGTTTTCTTCCATATAATTTTGCAATTGTGAATGTTATCATTTGTAAATGCTATTATATGTTCATTATATATCTTATTTTGTAATGCTTATGTAGTAATAGATCGAGACGCTTTGATGGTTCTTTGTTATTGTGTTTTTGTAGGTACTCTCCAAGTGGGTTAAGTATGGGGAGGAGTTGCAAGCTCTCTCAAGGGGGAGAGAGATCAAGCAAGGGATTAAGTGAAAGTTCCAGGTTGGTTCCATTGTCTTTCTTTTATCTGTTATACATAGTAGAAATTGTGAATTTCTTTAAACAATTATTTCTAGGGTAGCTGCCAAACCTAGAGGGCTAGTCATTCGAAAAGACACTAGTTTTCCCAGAAACACATCCCTGTGTGAATTGTACTTCATTTCTTCATTAATTCATCCATACATTACATCATCTTGGTCTATTTTTTTCGATTGATGGGGGAAACTTCAAGGCCCTCCTTCAATGGATCTTCGCACGTCGACTTCCACTCATTGTCCAGGAGCTTGATTTAGGAAATGATAGTACCTTGGAGCTTTCATACCTCAGTAGCAGGCTTCCTCTCGATCAACAATGTATTTACAACATTAGCTCCTAATTGATTGAGTTCAATAGTGTTCGATGTCAACTCATCTATTCACACTTGGTGGAATGTACTAGATACCTTAGGGACAATTTTTGTCATTGGTAGATTCCTTCACATCTTTTACTTGTTTACCTCATTACCTAGTACTCAGGCGGTTTCTACGATGTTTGACATACAATAATCTATTCGCATGAGGTATATTCATACCATTGGGTTTATGTTGAATACCCCGTGTTTAGGGACATATCAATCTTATATATAATCCTTCCTACGCTGTGTTGGAGTTATGTATCATTTATTTACTTTGAGGGCTATCATAGACAATTCTCTATCTATCATGTGTCCATAGTCCTACTAGTGTATATTGTAACATAGGTCCACATTGTATTTATTGATGGCTATTCTCTATCGATTTGAGTCACATGGATCCACTATGTATGTCTTCATGGCCATGTTCTAAAATTCCATGTCATGGATCCACAATGTATTTTATGGTGGCCATGTTCAATGTCTTCTTCTGACCGAGCATGGGTATACTTGCCTCGAGGATGTTATCAACATGCGTGAGACTTCAGCTCCAATGTCTTCTGATTCGGTTCCTTGGCTTTGTCTCCTCACTCTTGTTTTGACCTTAGAACTATATCATAATGTATTTTGACAATCCCCTCCTCTTCTGACCTTATACATTAGGGGGCATCTATTATCAACCTTTTTTTCTCCTTACGGTTAGTTTTCCTGAGATATTATGTTGATTGAACTTTTTCTAGACCTCGGGCCTTCTTTTTTCCACTCATGACACCCAGTGACATGAATGATGGCTTATGAAAGCGACTAGAACCTTCTAGTCATTGACAACTTTCCTTATGAAAGTGCCTACAGTCTAGTTTTCCCTATTCTATTCTTACAAAAGGGGAATCTTTCTAGAGTGTCATGGTTCATAGGATATCAGTTCGACTCATCACCTATTCAAGTTGGTCAAAACTTATTAGTGAGAATCTTCCACAACTTCTCGTCATCGTGATTGTCTACATTCATTCTCCTAGGAGATCTATTTACCTTATTTATAGTAGACCACTTGAGAGGGTGAGGCTAGTTAGAGTCTTTGGGATTCAAAGTTGACACTTTAGCATCATATTTCTACTAAGAGAGACTGAGTTTGTGAGGTTTATGATGCTAGAGTATTTATTCTTCATGGATATTTTCCTATTGTAGTGGGATTTGATCGTGTATCCATTGGCCACATTCTTTTGTTTTCTGGTGATATTATGTAGACAATAGATCGCGGAGCAATAACTCCTTACATGTAAATTTCATTGCAACACTTATGATATATTTTTACCTAAATCCAACTAATTCATGCATTAATGTTAGTGTAAAGTTTTTGGAGAAGTGTACCAAAATACCTTACTTAAGTTATAGGTGACTTATAACCTTAACAACAAAATATGGTTTCTTATATGCTTTTGATCTATAATAAAATATCAAGAAAAACCCTGCAACACAATAGATTTTGTGAATATAAACATATAAAAACATAACATAGAAGTGCAAAAACCCAATGAAGGACTTGAACAAATGATAATTTTATTAATGAATGCACCTAGTGAGGTGTTTCTGGGAAAACTAGTGTCTTTTCGATCTGCTAGTCCCACTAAGATGGGTATCTATCTTAGAAAAAACAATAAAAGTAACTTGTGATTTCTTTTATGTATGATAGAAAAGAGAGAAGCAGAGAGCACCAACCTGAATCTTTCGCTTGGCTCCTTGCTTGTTTCCTCTCTACCTTGATAGAGCTTGTCACTCCTTTCTTACTTGTCCCACTTTAGAGACCACCTGTAGAGGCAAAGCAACAAAACACCATCAAAGCATAGAGATATATAATACCATAAACAATGCAGAATCAGAAATACATTAACCATATAATTTCATTCACAAATACACAAGTATATGGAGGAAAACTCAAATAACTTTATTAATAGTAGAAGAGAGGATTACAACCCAGATGTATGATCCAGCATCATCCTCTTAGCATGAACGCCCTCTTCACCTCATGAAAAGAAAGATCACCCAACAATACAATGTCTCAAAGAGAAACCAACAATACTTCCTTACAAATTACAAAATTCTAGCCTTTAGATCTCTGAGATGAGGGATCCATACATAGATGTCTTGTAATGGGGTGAGTCAGCTTCTGGGTTTTCGATTAGTGTCATTTCACTGATAGTTCTTGGTTCCACTTAGAGATTTCATGTTCTCTTACTCATCCTTGGGTGAATTCAGAGAGGCAAGTGTCATATGAGAAGTTTCTAGAAGATTCTCTGGCTTTCCACTTAGCAAACTGTCTCTGCCATTTGTCTACTTTCACCCATCACACCCCACAGAAGGCTCTTTCAGTATGCATCGCACCTGGCTAGTGTAGCAGCCAGTATGCATCGCACCCTAAGCATGGAGCAGTCTGTATGGTTCCGTTTTGTCCAGTTTTTAGTAGTTTTTTAGGTGAAACTTCTCAAATATGATGTAATTAGTTGACCATGATCCTTTAGGGTGTGAAACAACACTTTTAGGGGTTTAAGAGCCCTTGTTTTATCAACATATGTGATTGGGGTTGCAGTGCCCAAATATGTCTACAACATGAGGAGAAATTACAAAATGGGTCTGAAATTCCTCCTCTATGGGATGGGTCTATTCTTGTCCTTATGCTTTAGCAATGTGATTTTCTATCTCAATTTGCAATGGGTAAAAAAATAAAAAGATGGCTTGAACTCAAGTGGGATCTCAAATGTTACGAGACGATAATGTTAACAACGAAAATGGTCATGCTAAAGAATAAATGAAATCCCCTCTATTTATAACAAAGTATTGAGCCAAATTAGTAATTAGAAAATAATAAAATATTATTGATTAAATCAAAATTTGGTCATTGAGAATACTTTATTATATTTTTTGAAAGGAAAAACATATTCAAAATGGTCAAATATCTTTATTTACAAATTAGTTGAATTAATTAACAAATAAAAATGATTTATTAATCACTTTGTGATAATTAAGCAATAAATAATTATTAAATAGTGGTTTAATAATTATCTCATAAGGAAAATAGAGGATGAATAACGAATAATAAATAAGTGATGGTTTATCTAATTATTCCAAGGTGATTAAATCAAAGTGATGGGAAATAATTATCAAAATATGATTTAATAACTATTTCTAGATAATATTAAATAAATAATTATTTATTTAATTATTCTCATGGGAATTTTGGATTTTAATGAGAAATAATTTAGAAAAATGGTTTACTAAATTATTTCTTATGATGAAAATGGGTTTTACCATTTTAAAATTGATCCTACATGATGTACTTTTCCCCACTTAGTAAGAAATGGCTAAGTGAGCATTTTTGGGTGATAACAATTAATATATCTAGTAGCACAATAATAGATCATCACATAAGCACATAATCAAGTGAACAACTAAACCAAAACAACCATAAGAGAAACAATGCACAAAACAACAATCAACCACATGAAATAAAATAATATCAGGTGGGAAGCCTTTCAAGAGAAAACCACCCTTGTTGCTGCTACGTTCCACTGAATCTTCTATTATGTTTCAAGTGAATGATGCATTTTACATAGATTTTTGGCTTGCACTAGCTTGGAGACTTAACCTAGTATACAAATAGCTATCCACCACCATATAGGAGACTCGACCCCAAATATATAGTGAGTTGGAGACCACCAACTATTTGATCTATCACTTGGTAGAAGAGACCACTTCTGCAACACGGTTACTAGCACCCACTAACACAAAATCATTACTCCAACTTATAAAGGAAACACTTTCTATAGGCCACTCCTTAACAACTCTATGTGAACCTCGATTTCATTCATTTTCAAACTGCAACACCAAGAAAACATGCTCAACAATATTCGACTCTGCTATCAAACCGCTACAAGAATACATTCTCAACGTCATATATAAATAAAAACGCCACAACCAATATGTTATTCACTCTAGCAAATAATCACTACAATACATACATCAAATATCCAACAATATAACCATCTGACAACATAGAAATATAACATCAAACCCTCAATAACCTACAACCATATATGCATGCATGGATTCACAAATATCTACTACAAACAAGAACATTCATAAACATATAAAATATTATGGCACATTTCCATTCACATCAACTCCCTGCATGCACAAATAATTAACATGTAGACACAATAGATTGTCTGTGAAATGTATTCCTTTTCCATCGATATGATCTGCATAACTGATATTCTGCTTTAGTACTCTACTACAAGAATTCGATCTTCTCACTCCACTTCCATCTTCACACATGCACTAAGCTCATCAATATGTTTGAATCACACTACCTTTCTATAGACCTCTTGCACACTCACTCACTCTGACCAACCATTTCTCAAATCCAAAATGAGAGATTTATAAAGTGTTGGGAAATTCCACTTTTGGACTGAGTTCACAAGTGCACAAATTTGATGAAATACATACATAACCATCACTACTTGTGCATTAAAGTCATTCACACCCAATGGAGTACTTATTGAGCTAATTGTGAGGTCATCTAATTAATTTAGAAGTTACTAGGAATTACCATGTCGAATTTATCCTGATGTGTGTAAGGAATGTGGAGAAAATTTTGTTTTGGGACACGTCCAAAGGGAATATACTAGAATATCCCATTTTTAGCCACATGCATGTAACTAACAATTCTTGGCATGAAGCCTACAGTCGCACGAAGGACTCTCTCTCCTAGTGGTTTTGGCAGAGGATAAGAATAAACATAATATAATTTGCTCAGAACTTCATCCAACTTCAGGTAAACCTTATTTATGACATATACACACCGCAAACCCCTTTCAAGCTATGTGAAACTTCACCAAGTAGGCTAACATCACAATGAAGTGCCACCACCAAGTTGACCTAGAAGCCAACAATTCAAGGGTTCACATGAGTGCCACAAGCTATCTAATCCCCTCAAACACTTGCACAACCAGCAACACCTCTGCATAATTTTGTAGCACCTCTACAAGTAGACCAACTAGGACATCAACTAATCAGCTAGGCCAAACACGTTTGCAACAATTCATGAACATGAATACCTAGTTTTTCAAACTCGTTAATATGGATTTTCATTTGAAGACCTGAAAAAACACCACATCAATGCCATCATGTGGAAAATAATAAGGTTGAAATCAATGCATCATCTAGACCATCATATCCATTCATAACCAAACATCTGCGACATATGCTACCTACAACAAATCGAAAATATGCATAGCAAAACATCTACAACACATGCTACAAGTTTGAAATTAAGGACATCACAAACTAGGTGCAACCATAAAATTCATAATGCGAACAATACCCCGCTTTGGCATTAATGGCAACCACGCAATCTCCATACCTTCAATATTCTCCAAATGTTTATGAAAAGGAAACAAGAACTTTGTTCAAAAGCATAAGCACTAGACCAATTGATCTCTACATGCATGGATTCAATAAATATCCATGTTTTGCACATCAACAACAACAAGCAACATATCAACCAATCGTCAACCAGTCTCCTATGAGCAACATGTCAAGCTAATAAATATCTAGCAATAGTAACAATATGAAGTTTAGAAAATGACATATAGTATCAGTCAGCAACATCATAATGTACAACAATATGTGGCATATATTAGCAACATCAATCACAATATGAAACAATATCCACATCAGGAAGCAATCCAAATACTCCATAATATCAGACACATGTCAGTAGCATAATATGTTGAAGCAACACTTCTATAACAGCTGCCTACCATATCTAAGTGTAAGATATCCAATTAAAAACATAAATGGCCAAACATCAACCTCTATGTCCATGTCATAATATCAAGAACCCCAACAGTAATAGCATGGCATGGGACACATCATGAACACCTGCAAGTGGACCATAATGCCAATGCCATGGATGAAGTAAACAAAATAAACTAATATGCTCCCCCTAAACACATGCCATCTCCAACATCTTCTCTAAGCTTTAGTGAATTTCTTTCACTACAATCATTTCTTCCTTTGCACAAGAAATAAGCACAATGTGGACCAAGACTCCATATGACCATGAATAAATGGAATGTAACATTGTAAATACATGGCTAGAGAAACGACACAAGACCTCATGCATGGCTATAACATGACTACATGACTCTCCATCCAATCCACTAGAAGTCGTAATGATAAGGACAATACAAGTACATGGGTTCATGAGAATTTTACATGGTTTTATCAATGAAATGCATTGCTGCAATAACATCTCCAATGGACTAATGAGCCAAAAAATATAACATGACATAGATGTCACAACATCATTAGCCCATACATATGGATGCATGAAGACTCCATGAGATTCCTTCAAAAACATGCATATGCCAAGATGAATCAACTCACGAATGACTTTACTCTTAACCAACATAAGATAATGAAACAATAGTCAAGACATGGTTATGTTAAGAGTATATAACAACTCACACTTGGCTGGACCATCTCTCAAGTCACTCCATGTATGCCACAATGTCTTTAATCCCATGCTAGGGTAGTTAAAAATTAATCAATGATAGTTGGAACAAGGCTGATATAACATGTCTTTGTACTCATAAAAAATAAATGCACCAACTCCAAGAAATATGAGTTAAGATAAGTAGAAATTTAAAGAACAAGCCTTGAAACCCTAGAGACAAGCATAACTACCCTTGAGCAAAATATACCCCATGATAACATGTTTGTCCTACTGATCTAAACTTGCATGTAAGTACTGGATCAAAACTCTTTGTTGCCAGTACACATCAAGCTCTTAATATTGTTGTCATATGCTCCACCTGAGGTTATGCACCTCTCTTGAAATTTAGCGGTCCTCTATAAATATGCATGAGACAACCATGGACTATAGAGTGTGTTGATATCGATACTTCCTGGGTTGTTTCTCATTATTTCTCCATAAAGTCATAGGCTACTTATTTTCATTCTTCTTTGGTTTTTAACTAGCTCCTCTCCAATTCTTTTTCTCTTGCCAGATTTTCCTTGAAGAACTAGGAAAGATGCAATCTCTTGCCATATGCACAAATTTGTGGCATGAATAACACTCCACATGGTCCAGATATCAAGAAATATGATTAGATATCCTGTTGCTCATGCTATATCTATACCTCGTATGCAATATGCCTCTCCTCCACTGGCTATATTAGCAATTAATTTCATTTTGGCCAAATAGGTTATATGAGAAACAAAATCCATTAAAACCACAATTATACTTGATGGTTGATCTCATTGGCTTCTCATACTACTGCAAGCTTTGTTGACTAAATCTATACACTCTACTTTTGCAGTTGGTTGCAACATGTCCAAACTTGTGACCTTTGTAATATTCTACCTTATATATCAGAGGAAGAAAGGGACTTTGATTCCTTTGGAATTTGACAGATCTGCCACAATTTTCTCTAGAAGAAAAATATCTTCTAAATGTAGGTTCTCCTTGAGGTCTTTCTTTTTGCTGTTAGTGGGTCTATTGTTTATTTCCTTGATTATTTCTATTCTTGTTTATTCTATTATTTTATACATGTCCTTTTGTTTCTACTTTGTTTTTTTTGTTGGCATGCAAACTAAATTCTCCCTTTTGAAAGCGAAGACCAGAACTATCCAATGGACATCTTTGGATCTCAACCACATTTTCCAAGGTTATGGTACTCTCCTCCATCTTCAACTAATTCCTTATGTATATCACTTCATCTTCTAATTTCTCACACTAATCTCCCTTTTCTTTGTATTATTTTCTCATCCCTTCTTCAAATTTTTCAGATTTGGCCAACTGAGTCCTCAACATGATAATATCCTCTTTGAGCTTCGCTTCCTTATCATCACAAATTTGCAATAAATTTTCTTCATCTTTTCATGCATCTTTTAATGTATGATTCTTAGCAAGTAATTTCTCTACAACTTCCATGGAAGACTCCTATTTAGCTCTAAAAAGTTTAATATTATCCTCATCTTCACTAGGAAATTTAGCACGACTACAATCTGAACCATCCAAAGTATAACTCAAAATAAAATCATTATCTTCTATACCTTTGGTTTCATTCTACTGCAATACCTCTGGTTCTCGATTTTCTAATTTCTTGACATTATTAGTTGAACCATGTTCATTAGGAGGATCATAATCTTGTGGTTGGGTTTCTTGCTTTTTAGGGCCCTTCTTAATTTTCTTCTTCTTGCTCTTATTCTCATTCTCTCTATTATTGCTTCTACCATATCCAAACATGATATCTATTTTTTTCCACATCTCTTCAGCATATTTCAAATTTGTTAACTTCTACAAATATGAATCATGAATATTTGGATAAATTATGCATCTAGCTTGAGCATCATGTTGTGAAACTTTAGGTGCAAGTAGAACCTCGCCACATACTTCACATGCCAATATCCTAATATTGGATCCACATTACAATAATTTATATTTAACTTTGTCATATCATACCTTGAAATTTGCAATAGCGAGGATAGAAACTCCTTAAGGCTTCATTCTAAAAATTTTGCAAAATTTTCACTAAAACTGCCTAGATCTTCTCTCAAGTGATCAAGCTGTAACCAAGAACCTGGATCTAATACGAATTGTTAGAAACCTTGAGAACTACCAAAAGGGTGGGGTGGGTGAATTATTAGTGCATCTTATGATACATTTTTACCAATTTTAACTTTGATTGATTCATGCATCATTTTATCCAACAAAACAATAATAGATCATAACATAAGCACATAATCAAGTGATTAGTTGAACTAAAACAACCATAAGACAAACAATGCACAACACAAAAATCAATCACATGAGACACAAGAATATCTAGTGGAAACCCTTTCGAGATGAAATCACCCTTGTTGTTGTTTCCTTGCTCTAACTCTTCCATTATGTGTCAGGAAAATGATGTCTTTTACATAGATTGTTGGCTCCCACCTATTATTAGCCTATTTTTCTCCCTAAATTTAGTGTTTATGAGACATTATGTTGATTGAACTTTTTTCTGGGCCTCAAACCTTCCTTTTTCTAGTCATGACACCCAGTCACATGGATCATGGCTTATCAGAGCGACTAGAACATTCCAGTCAGTTGCAACTTGCCTTATGAGAGTGACTACAGTCTAGTTTTCCTTGTTCTGTGCCTGCTACCAGAGAATCTTTCTAGGGTCTCATCGTTCCTAGGATATTAGTTTGACTCATCACCTATTCGAGCTAGCCAAGACTTATCAGTGAGAATCTTCTATAACTTCTCATCATCCTAAGCATTTATATTCATCCTCCTAGGAGTTGTCTTTACCTTATTTATAATGGACAACTTGAGAGGGTGAATCTAGTTAGAGTCTTGGGGATCCAAAATTTATTCTTTAGCATTATATTCTTGCTTTGAGAGACTACATTTATGACGCTTATGCTGTAAGATTCCTTGTCCTTCATGGAGTTTTTCCCGTTATAGTGGATAAACTCTGCCGGATTTTGGAGAGGCGAATTCGGTGAAGGTATACTTCTATTTTGATTATGAATTACAGGAAGTATATGTTCCTTCCCTATATTACATGTTTACAAGAGTTGCATATATTGATTCTATGATGTTTTGAGCTTAGAATCTTCCAAGGAAGATCACTTATTGTCTCTGAGTGTTTGTGGTTGTGTGTCGGTGTTGAGATTGATTGCAAATGAAGCAGATCGGTTGAGTGGAGCATGAGGATTGTTGGGTCCTAGATATTTTATTTTATTATCTACCCAAACCTTTCATTTACAAGCCATATTTATACCCTTACAACATATTATGTAGCTATTATATTGCCAATTTTCACTAAATGGAATTATTTACCTTGTGGTTAATTATTGAGAATTTATTTTATTTTTAATGATTAAATGAGTTTTTTAATATGGTTTTATCAATGATAGTTTACTAATGTGGTTATGTGGCCAAGGACATGTTTTACTATGAAAAGTTATATCTCTGTATCAATTCAATAGTTCGGTATTTAATTCTGCACTTGCACGAATAGAGGGAAAAAATTCAAAATTATAAAATACGTTTTTCTTTTCTATGGCATGGTAAATTAGGTGGCACATGGGCCTAATATGTTGGTGTAAGCCTTGGAATATACCCATATCACAAGTTTGGGATCCTAGCAAATTATTGAAGCTACAATAGACAATAGGTAACAAATTTGAAATTGCCATGTTATGCCTCGATTTCTGTGTAAATGGTGGCGAATATCAAGAATTAGAAAATGGGCTTTTGCAAAACATAACAATTTAATTGGATCTAAAACCATATTCAAATATTCAATAAGGTTTTAAAGTTATGGCTAGTTCTTTGAAAATTGTTTGTACAAAATTTGTGCAAAACCTAGATTGGAAAAAGTATCTAGACAATGAACTTCGTGCACAATTTCCGAGGCCATGGAATTGAATAAGGGAATTCCAAGAGAGTTTTTTGTTTAAACTGTAAAAATCTAGGATCCATAGAAAAAGATCCCTGAAATACATCATGGTCGAGAATATATGGTTGGTTCTTTAACACCAATTTGTATAAAGTTACACAAAAATCAGAGTTGTGAGATTTTCCTCTAAAGTTGTAAATTCGTTTTATGAGTTTAGGGGATTGGATATTATCCTTCCTTAATGGATTTAATGTATAGATAAAGCCTCAAAGGGTAGAGGAAAGGAGGTTGTTCATTTTTGTAATAGAGGAGATCAATGATTAGTTTTTGGAAAGATTTAGAGAGTTTAGTTGTAAGAGAGTTTGTTAGGGTCCTATAATTTATAGGATCAATTTATGACTATCTATTGATTTTTATTTATGAGATATTGTAAATAATGTTTTATTTTGCAAATTATTTCCAATAAAAGAAAGGAAAAGAAAATATAAAATGAAAGAGGATATATATATGTGTGTGTGTGTGTGTGTGAAAAAATGAAATGAAAAATATGAAAAAATGAAAATAGTTCCAATAAGTGAACGAGATCAAGTATGACTTCAATTCAAAAAAAGAGATAATATTGAAAAAAATACATATTAGTATATATATAAATATAAAAATATATATATATATATATATAATATATATATGATGAAATACCTTTAAATATAATAATAATGTGTAGCTAGTCTAAACGCCACATTACCGTTAAATAAATATTTTTAAATATTTAATCACGCCATTTAAATGCAATGAGATTAGTTTAATAAAGTGAGTTTAGTTACTTTAATTATTTCATCGCACAGTATCAGCACGGTTAGGTTAGTTTTGATAAAGTTAATTTTAGTAGGTTAATCGCATTGTATAATCGCGATTAGTAGTTTTAATAAAGTTTTTTGTGATATGACACATTTGTCATTTTGTAATAAGTGTCGCACTAAAATGAAGGGACGTTATCTCACCCACCTAGATCAACAGCAGGTGATCACTTCTGAGCCCCCCATCCCTCCAATAGTTAATCAAGGGGGGCTGGGTCCGAAATACAAATTCCCCACTTACCGTTTTTGCAATGTGTCACTCCCACGTTGACTTCTGAC